>VDFB02105785.1:561931993-561981944 GCA_007258455.2 Sequoia sempervirens
GCATGATCAGTCGCCACATACCAACATTGAGTTGATCATTGAATGTTCCAAACACTATGACTCTAACAATAAAAAGATAATTTGGGCCTCAAGGAAGCAATAGATGAGGCATTCAACTTTGGTTCACATCATAAGCTAATCAAGGTGATTTTGGAGATAGCAAAGACATTATACCATGATGATTCTGATCAAGCATTGGAGAAGATGAATAGATCTTGGATTGAGAAGCCAAAGTCTCACTATTCCAAGCTACCAAAACAATTGCATAGAAGTGACTTCAAGCTCGAATACAGTGGTATGATCAACCTCCTTAGCAAAGTGGTAGGATTGGAGAATTCCTTTATATTTGAGGATTGGATGTTTTATGTTATATCACAAATTGAGAAAGGAGTTAATTACCATTGGGATAGAATGATCAATAATAACTTGGATATCTAGTTGAGAAAGGTACAAGATATGAAAACATTGACCATGACATCTTATGTGGCATACATACTTGCTAGAAATTATAGATATAAAGGCTTGAATTTCAAAGGTACCATTAGACAAGAAATGGTCTATGATGTATATCCTCAATTACATTTGGATACTTCTAACTATAAGAGGTTAAATTATTCCTTCACTATGTACATAACAAGAACTTTGCAAGATGCTCTTCATATGAGGATTTCAATAGAAGCAATGGATTTGATAAAGAAATATGGGTTTTGGTTCATTCAGTTCCCAAAATTCACATATATTAGAATCCATGGATTTGCAAAGGTACCATACAGGCTCCCTAGGTATAATACAGACAAATTCATATTAATTGAATTGAAAAGGTAGTTTGTAACCTTTGATTCTATTTTGAAATCAATGCACAAAGCATGAGTTGGTAAGGACTTCCCCTTGAGAATTCGCAGTTCATAGGCTTGTCCATCCATTCAGATTGCACATCATTTTGCATCATAGATGGCTCACTTGCACTTTTACTCTCATTCAGATAGGCTCAAAAAATGGCCAATAAAAACTATAGACATAAAGATAACATTGAATATTACTGGGCCAATTTTCATGATGAGTTTGAGGTAATTAAAAGAAACCATTCCAGACTCCTAATAAAGCTAATAATACTTTATGTAGTGAAAAATGTGCCATATCAAATTGAGAATGAAGAGGATCCAATCCAATATCATGATTATATGTAGTTCTAGAACAAGCCACTACTTACAGTGAATTAGCTAGAAGATGCTCAGTAGTGGAGCTTGACCATATCAATGCTCTTGTGATAGGATATTCAAAGAAATGGGTGAAAGATGAGTTTTTGGAATTAGAAATAGAATGAAATAAATTCATTTATGATTCAAGATGGGAGATTTGGAGTCTCAATCAAAAGAGACTGATTCAAAGAAAATACGAGATGAAATTTCAGTTCCCCAAGAAGAGGAAGAATTGGAAGATAGGTCTCTTATAATCAAGAGAAAGAAAAGAAGTCAAACTAAGGATAAAGATCCTAAAATACAACCCATTCCTAATGATCTAGGTGGATCTTTAGAACATGAAAATTGAAGTGTTCCCATTTCTCCCAAAAGAAGTGCCATGGTGTAGAGCTCAGAATCTTGAATCTAGTGCAACTTGAATGGGTGAAAAAGGAGTCTGTTTGCTCAAGTTATGTGCAGTCAAACTTTGGTCAAAGGGTGGTCAACTTAGTTCCCAGGAATGAGAAAAAGGATGAAATTTTAACATCACCAAAAATGATCGAATTCAGCATCAATGCGAAGGTCTCAACATCACAATTCCAATGATGTTTGTTTCGCGCAAATCAGAGCTCATATGCACAAGATATAGTAGGTGAAAGTTTCAGTTGACCAAGGGCACCATGAGGTACAGTTGCTAACATCAACAGGATGTCATCGTGCTGACTTGGCAGATGAGTCATCGTGCGGATATCGAGTTGGACCAATCAGGAGCTGACACGTGTCTGTTTGTATAGGACGTGGCTGGCCAACATGGCAATGACATGGAAGTTTAAGTTGGTGGTACAAAATATGACATGGAAATTGACTAGGAAATGTGGCTTGATGACATGTCAGATGATGTGGTTGCTAAATGAGTTTCTCTGGTGAATCATCTTCAGATACATGGTGGCTGCCTCCTCTCATCTAGGCGGTTGAGTTTGTTTTTTAAAAGCAAAATATGGTTTGAGGGGGTTTAAACCTGGAACCTCCACATCACAAGCCACTGACCAGGGCCGTTGAACTGTGCATAGTTTCTACAACATTTATGGAGTAGATGTTTGTTTTGTCGACTGAAAGTTTGGAAACGGTGAGAAAAAAAACAAGTGCGGTCAGTGGGGGTTGAATCCTCAACCACCTGCCGACCAAAATTCTTACTTGCCATCGTGCCACATAAGGTGGCTTAACACATACATGGGGTGGGTTGTTAATAACCCTTAATAAGGCCCGAAAACATAATAACCATTTTGGTTATTAGTTATGTGTTAAAGTTGAATATAAACAGAAACCACCTAAGACCTAATAGCCCGAAATATGAATATGTTAAGGGCCTAAAAAAATTTGATTGTTTTTAATAAGGGGGTGTTATTTTTTTTTATGTAAATGGGGAAATTGGTTTTTATTTTTCCATTTAAGGGGAAAATTCCAAAATTTTTGGTTTTAACCAAATAGGCCCAACTCTAAGTATAAAAGGGAGACTAGGAGAGTCTTCCTCACTCAACTCATTCAACTCAATTCAACTCAATCATCATATTTGGAGTTGATCACTCTCCATCCCTTTCTCTTGGTCTTTGAGAGGCTTTTGTGAGAGAATTTTTAGAGGGAATTAGGAGAATATTTGAGTTGTGATGGAGTGATGTTCTAATCTTGTAGTAGATCCTATTAGGCAAAGCCAGTTTCCTTACTCTTTGTTTATCATCTTTGTTTATCATCCCTAGCCTAGAGAGCTTTTGAGAGGGGTGTGAGTGAGAGACTTTTTGTATGACTTTGTGGAAAGGCTACAAGATATTGTAAAGTAGTGTTGCAAGAGGCTCCAATGGAGATTGTATTGCCATTTAGAACATTTCAATAGATTGGTCACTCAGTTGAGCTTGACCCAGAGACGTAGTCACATTTGTGGCGAACTCCGTAATCAAATTGGTGTCTTCTTTACTCTCTCTTGGTTCTATGTTTTGAATTCTCTCTGTTTAATGTTCTTGCTATTCCATTGTTGATGTATTTACACCTTTGTTCATAATCACTTAAGCAATGTTTGTCATAGATCCCTTCCGCTTCATGGATCACCTAAAATGAGAAGGCCAACAAAAGAAAAAACTAAAGGGGCATCTAATGCTAAGCATGCAAAGAAAAGAAGGTTGGCCAAGGATGGAGATAAAAGGTCACCTTCCAAGAAATGAAAGAAAACTAAGGATAATGAAGAAGGTGTAACCTAGGCTAAGCTAATTGAGGTGGAGAGCTTAGGGGATAGAACATAGGTATATCTAAGAAATAATTCTCCAAAGCAAAATGTTTCTCCTCCCAATACAAAGAATACTAAAAAGGTAGTTGAAGAGCCTGATGAAGATGTAAATGAGATGCCTATTGGTGAAACTAAGACTGTGAAGGATGTTGCTCCATAAAACACTCCTCCTCAATCACCTCCCCAAATTGTACAATTGATAGAGGAAGGAGAAATAGAAGGTGATGGAGCTAATGTTTCCAAGGATGAATAAAAAGGACAACACAAAGTATAGAAGTAGTTGGAAACTCCAAAGAGTGGAGAATTAAGTAACCTTGGAATAAAATTGGAGTAAAAGACACTTGAGGTAAAAATCCATGAAGATAAAGAAGACACTGAGCTTGAGAAGATGGAAAAAATATCCTCTAGGTCACCTAAGAAAGGCCAGTCATCTAAGAAAGAAGAACCAGAAAAAATTGATGAAGAAAATAAATGTGAAGAATAGAAACATGGAGAAAATGTTGAGGTAAATCAACTTGATGACCACGAAGAAGAGAAAATACCTCATAAGGATACAAATTTGGAAGAATCAACTACCCCGGACTGGTTGATAGAACATTTGAAGCCAAAACTAGTTGTAGTTGAAGAGGAAGCACCAGATTGGGAAAATTTCTTAGCTAGCTTTGGGAAGGACTAAAGAAAGGAAGAGAGCTGGAGTTGCCTCTAGAATGACAAGAGATGAATCAAATAATAGGGTACTTCATGTTCCTACACCAGTAATTGAAAAACATAAAGATGAAGCCACTCTAGTTGATTACAAGGTTGAAAAGACTAATTTGGGTTCATCCACAAAGGCTCACGAGAAGGAAGATTTAAAAGAATTTGTGGATGCCATTTTAAAGAGGCTGAATAATGAAACCTAAGCAAAGGAGAAATTGTAGCAACAATAAGAAGAATTGCAAAATTACATCTAGCACTTGATGAAACCCTTGCAAGAACAAGGTGGAATGACTACTTCTACTTTAGGTGATTTATTATCTAAGGATGTAGTGAATGAGATTGAGAAAATGAAAACTTCCTTACAGGTCACTCAACAATGGATAACTGATGTTAATAAGAAAGGCGATGATTTGATTGAGAATGTCTTGCATATACATGAATGTAAGATAACAAATGAAACAACCATAGCCAAGTTGATAGAGATAATTGAAATTCCAGAGGAGCTTCTTGTAAATGAAAATGTCTTTTGCATCTAAAACTGTGAATAAGCCTAGTGAATGGTTAGAATATTTTAAGCTAAAGAAAGAACTCATGGACATAGCCCTGGAGAAAATTCTAAGAGTGTAGAGTAAATTGAAGGATATTTTAAATTATTGTATCTCTTTTTTAGAAACTATAACTGGTATGAAGAAGTTTGATAAGAACTTGAGGATTGATTAACCAAAAAAATGGTAGCATGAAATCTATTCACTAGTTGAGGATGGGCCAGTCACATCAAACTAGTTAGATTATGTAGCCATATATATTTCACATTTGGATAGACAACATGAGATACAAATAAAATGGGGGTAAGAACTTGGTTAAGCATGAAGATGAGATAAAATAATTAAGTTGAGGATGAAAGTTTCTTTGGTTCCTAACTAGGCTGACTTAGATAAAGTGTTTTCCAATATTCAATAACTTTCAAGAAGGAAAGATAAAGGAAAAGAGGATAACCAATCATGACCACCTCGAGCTTTGTACTACATCATCTTGATTGGAGCTATCACTTGACCATTCATAGAGATTTGTTCCATGGGCTTTTATTTAATTTTAAGATATCTTCAAGGACGACCTTTAATATTGTATTGTAAAATTAAATTGAGTTGGAAAAATTGCCAAGGCTGACCTGTTTTAGGCTAACATAAATTGTAACCCTAATTTAATTTTCTCTTGGTCATCATGTTCTTGAAACTCTATATATTGAGGCTTTCTCATCATTTATAGAGGTTGGATATGATATGCTAGAATTTTTGCAAACTTTTTGGTGAAGTGAATATAGGTGAAGATATTATCTTTTCGTGCTCTTCTTTTTGTTATTTCATCTATGCATGATTCCTATGTTTCATGTTCTTCATGATTGATCTTAGGATTTAGATTAGAAATATCTCTAAACCCTCATCTTTTGATATTTCTTTAAGATCACTATTAATTTATGATTTGCAAAGCATCACTCACATTGCTATATTTGATGATATTTAATTTTTCGACCACAAGTCTCAATTTTATTAGGATTTCTTCTCATTTTCATATCTTTTAAAACCCTCATTGTTGATCTAACAATTTCAATCTTTTGTTTGACCATAAATGCCCCTTGTGATTACCAACAAATAAAATTTTCATTTACTTGTTTGTGCATTCTCAAGACTTGATATTAGAGACCTTGGGGTTGTTTCTTGAGGCTTGCTGAGAGAAATTTACCTTTCAAGAGAGATAGGATGTTTGTATTTTGTTTGTGTCATTGCAGTGCTAAAAACACCAAAATAGTCGAGACCCATCTTTTTGTCATTTTCATAATAATCTGCTAATCCCTAAGTTGCACTTAAGGGGGATGTTGGTGTGAATAAATGTCTTGTACCTAGAAATTTATCTCAATAGGTAATTAGGGGACATATTCACATGTTAAGTTTACTTAGAATATAAGATTCCTTCTCGAAGGATGAGTTGTCTTTTCTAGAAGTCTTATCTTATCTAGCATCATTTCCTAGGTAGTTAGTTAGTTGTCACATGTCAAAAGATTATGACACATGTAAACACTATATTACATACTACATCTCAACCTTGCCTATATAAGCAAGGTTTCATATGTACATTTCCGTATTGAATTTGGAATTCTTGCATCTTAATGATAGCATAATATTTCTACCATTTCTATCTTGTGTAAGTTATTTTGTCTTGCAGGTGATCTTGGGGTGTTTGAGGAGTTCACCATAAACTTCTAGAATTATTTAAATAATATTTTTAATTAAATAAAATAATTATTTAGAAAAATAAGGTATAAAAAAAATACATTAAACTACACATAAAAATAAGTTTCTACAATTTAGAAAATTAAGTATAAAAGAACTATCCTAAATTTACTATTACATATTAATGTTTCTAAATTAATCAACTTAAAATTAAAAATATTGAAAATATTTTAAAAAATAAAAAAATTATTTGATGACATTGTAAATTCTTTAATAATATAATATTTATTTAATCTATTACCTAAATATATATATCTATCTACCTATTACCTATGCTTACAAACCTCTATAATCATATTACATGAATATGGTATTATATTATATAATATAATAATTATTATTATATTTAATATTTTAATATAATACTAATTTAATAATATTCTATTAAATATTATATTATTATATTATATCAAATCAAAGAGAAAAATGGTTCCATAAAAAGCACCAATCTCAAAGAATTAAATAATTTATATTTTGATTCATTTTTTTTAATTAAATGTCTAAATTTAAATCAAATTTTGTAGTCCACAAATAAACATATTTGGATATTGTCAAATAAAACCATATAAATAACTGGGTATTTTTGAACAAATTTAAACAATAAGAAGGAAATCAAATGAAAATGCAGTTCTAAATTAAACATAAGAAATAGGAAAATAAATGAAAAAGGACAATTGTTTGGGTTAGATTTTAAATAGATTATACAAAGATCCCAAATCCCAACCCTTCATCCTTTGTAGTTGTAAATAAGTTAGTCTGCTTTTATATATATTATATATAAAAATATTTATATTAAATAATGTAATATATAAATGATAATATATAATATAACTAGCAATCACACCTTGTTGTGTAATGGGTAATGTTGAAAAGGTATGGAAGGTAAATTAAGGGAAAATTTGGTCTATTTTTTATGTAAATTTGTGTAGTTCATGAAGTCAATTGGTAGGAAATTTAGAAAACGATGTTATTTGTGCAACAAAGGCCTCAATGGAGAAGTGATAACTTCAAATCAACTATGAATCCACTTACAAGGATCCAAACATAGCTAAAAATATCTTTGAATCATGAAGATAATTAAAATCCATTACCAATAGGCTCATGTTATTTTTTCAAAGCGGGGAGAGGGAGAGAGAATGATATAAAGTGGGAGAGATAGAGGGGGGAAGAGTGAGCAAGAGAGGGGGAAGAAGATAGAGATAGAGAGGAAGTTAGAGAGAGAGATAAAGATTGAGATGGACAAGGAGAGGGAGAGGGATAAAAGTAGAGGGGGACATAGATAGAGATGAAAATGGAGATGATGAAGGAGATGGATATGAAGGAGAGAGAGAGGAGAGAGATGGATAGACAAGGATGGAATCTAGATAAATATATAGAGAGGGAGAGAATGGGAGAGAAAGAGATATAAAGATAAATATAGATGAAGAAAGTGATATATATAGAGAGCTAGAGCTGTAGGGGTAGAGAGACTGATAAATAAGGATATAGAGGGAGAGGACATGTCTAGAAATAGAGGGGGAGATGGGAAGGTAGAGCTAAAGACGAGTATAGATCAAGAGAGAAGATGGAGACAATTAGATAGAGAGATAAAGATAGAGGGAGATATAAAGATAGAGAGAAATAGAGAGACAGTGATGAAGAGATAGAAATGTACAAAGGAAGAAGAAGAGGTAGATAAAGATGAAGAGATAGAGATATATAAAGGAAGAGGGAGAGGGAGAGATGGGAGGGATATATCTATGGTGAGATATAGTGATAGAGAGATAGAGATATAAGGAGATATAGAGAAATGGAGAGAGAGAGAGAGAAACAAAGAGAAGTAGCTATAGAAAATAGAGAGGGAGAGAGGGATAGAGAAAAGGAAGATATAGGTATATGAGAAGATAAAGAGAGAGAGATATGGAAAGAGAAAGGGAGAGGGGTAGAGATAGAGAGATAGAGACAAGTAATAGAGAGGGAGAGAGATAGAGAAAGGGAGGTGAGATGAAGAGATAGAGATAGGTATAGGAAGGGAGAAGCAAGGATTGTGTGTCTATTTAAGTGAGAGAGATATAGAGATGGAGAAATATGGAATGTGTGTACGTATGTAATGAGAGAGATAAAGAGGGAGAGAGAGAGATATGAATAAGAGATGGAAGGAGAGACAAAGTGAAATAGAGAGAATTAATGCAAAGTAGAGAGATATATAAAGGGAGAAATAGTGAAAGACGGAGAGATAGGGATAGAAAGAGGGAGAGACAAAAAGATAGATATAATGGGAAAGATAGAGGGGGAAGAGAGTGAGATGCACGGAGAGGTAAGGAGTTAGAGATGGGGGAGAGAAATAGAGATGAAGATCAAAATAGAGAAAGATATGAAGATGGAGATGGATCAAATATTTCACATATTTTTTATACAAATTTCCTAGTGAATGCAGCTTATAGGGGGAACTATAAAATGTTCCAACAAAGGTATAAATGGAGAAGTGATATAAACTATGCATTCACTTACATGGATCCAAACATGACCAAAATAAAAAAATTTAAATCAAGAAGATAATCAGACTCCATTATAAATAGGATCATGCTATTTTTGTAATAGGAAGAGAAGGAGAAAGAGGGAGAGGTAGGGATAGAAAGATGGATATATGGAGGAGGGAAGAGAGAGAGAGAGAGAGAGAGAGAGAGAGAGAGAGAGAGAGAGAGAGAGAGAGAGAGAGAGAGAGAGAGAGAGAATCCTTGGAGTCCACTGTGCATTAAGTAATAGAATAGATTGTCAAGAATAATGATTTATTGCATGATAAAGTGGCACTCAATGATCTTTGAAAGGCCAATAAACCCAATTTGTATGTGATCATGCTTTTCTATCTTTTTTCAGAGAGAAATCCTTTGAAAAATTAGCTCGAATCAACTTTTATATGGTAGGTAGTTGGAGTTATGTTTTCAACTAGGCTAGTGTATCCTTTAGATCCTTGAATAATTTATGTCTATATTTTAAAAAATAGTTGTATTTAACTAGTAAATGATGATTTGTTTTGTATTATATCATTTATCAAAGTTTTTTTTTTTTCCTATGATTGATCTTTATTCAACCCTTGAATAATTTTGATGGGTTGGATTATTTACTTGTGAGAGTTTAACCAAATGCTAAATTCTAATTTATATATATGCCCCCTCATAATATTATAATCTAACATACTCTATATATATATATATATATAGAATAACTTATATTTATCTATATACCAATATTTTTCCTTTGATTAAGTATATCATTTATTTTAATTTTTTTAAAATATTAGTTTTAGAAAATACAAATATTCAAAAATTAAATATTTAAAATCACATTACAAACTAAATAATTTCAAATGTTTTGTAATGAAAGTAAAATTATGATTTATACTATAAGCTGGATGTTCATCCTTTGTTTCCTTAAAAATAATTATAATTTAAAGAGGAATGCAAAAGGATGTATATATTTGATCTCAAAATTAATTAATTTTTTAAATAGTGATTTTATCTCTTTATCACCCTAGTGAAGCTATCATTTATATTCTATTAAATAAATTTAACAATATTATTAAATTGAACCGTTTACAATTATTATAGATATAAAGTAGATATAATACCCATGATATATTTGTTAGTAATTAAAAATATATAATTACCTCAATTCTAGAAAAAATCTTAAAAACTAAATAATTGAAACAATACTACAAAATAAAGAATTTAAGATGTTCACAATGAGAGTAGAACTATGATTTATGCAAAAAAAAACAATTTTTTATATTTTGTTTCCCTAATTGTAACTTAAAAAGGAATGTAAGAGTGTGTTTTATCTCCATATTATTTCATATATTGTGCATGTTCATGAGATTACATGTATTTTTTTCTACTAAATTTATGCATTAGAATATCAATAAATTTTGTAGCAATAATGACAAGTTAAACAATTTGTAATCAATTTAAATAGAAAGTAGATATAATAATATATTTATTAACAATTTAAAATATATGATTATAAAAGGAAAAAATTCCTAAAACATTGAATAATTAAAACAATACTAATGATTTGTAATGAAAATATACTATGATTTATACAATAAACTATATGTTTATCCTTTGCTTTATTAGGAAAAATTAGAAATTAAAAAAATGAGAAAGTATATAGAGATTTGATTTCTAATTTTTTTTAGCTATTAAAGTAGTAACATTATCTCTTTGATTCACTACAAAATATTATAATTTATATTTGATTTCTTTAAAAAAGTTTGTTTAAATTGATATTAGCTATTTTTTTTTATAGACATATATTTCTCAATGGTTTTGCATCATTCTAATACATTCTGAATAGTGGATAACAAAAATCAACCAATCGAATTCATATAAATAACTCTTTTGACATAATAAATAATATATATGACTGTTAGCGGATCGGCTATTATACACGAGGGAACCCCACCGAGATCTAGTCCAGTCTGACGCTGCCGGCAACTCCAGTCTGTGGTGCCTATCGGCTATTACTTGTGCAACTACGAGTTATAAATAATAGAAAATCTATATGACCGTTGATATGCCAATCTGCAACTTGTGTGATTTTGCGCATAAGGTCTGGAATATTACTGTAAATTTACGACGTGACATTAACTGCTTGATTATGTTATGGATTGTTTTGTTGGTAATCTCCGTATTTGTTTTAGGGGTGAGGAAATTCGAATTAAGAAACTGGGAAAAGAGTTGAGTAAAGAGGGACCCACATGAGAAAGCCAATTAAAAGTAAAATGTTTATTGTGTGCCGTTCAAGCCACGCCATGCGAGAGTCATCCACCCGCCACTTCCGACACGATACACAACAACGACCAGACACCTCGCTGTGAAACGAAAGTGCTTTGAAATCCCCAATACAGTTTTCCAACCGCACGTAAAACTGAGATTTTCCAGGAACATTATCATATCAAAACATCGAAGCATCCACCATTTCAGAACGGTCGATAAAATGAAACACCCGTACCTAACCCTTAATTCCCACAAACGGCAGTTTCTTCCCAATTTAAAGCTTACTGCTACGCAATTCCAAGCGGCTTCTCCTTAAAATGTTTCTTTTTATGCGATTTCTTGTCTCTGCAAGGCTATCATACACGTCTTACTTTTATAATACAATCGGTTTCACTGAAGTTGCAATGAAATCGGTATTCTGAGTGTATATGTGAAGAAATCTACATAGGGTTTTTTCATCGAAACGGTTTAATAATGCTCATTAAAAATAATGTTGGAATTCAATTCCAAGACTGCATCCTCATCAATTCTACGAATAAACCCTCATATCTTCTTTCTGCTCTCACTACAGACTTCATGGAAACTAATAATAATCCTCATTAAAGAAACTGCTGGAGTTCAATTCCAAGGCTGCATCCTCATCAATTCTACGAATAAACCCTCATATCTTCGTTCTGCTATCATCACAGACTTCATGGAAACTAACGCGAATACTTAATGACGCTTCTATTAGTTCTATATAAAGAAGCCAATTCTAATAAGCTTGCAAACAGATCAAATTTTGTAAGCTTAAGCAGCATAAGAACAGATAGTATCAGTAGAAGAAATTGACCGTTTAAGGTAATTTTAAGATTAAATCCTCCTTAAAAATCCTTTTTCTTTCTTCTCTGAGTCATTAGAGCAGAAATATGTGTTGATTCTTCTTCATAAATATAAAGTTGCGAAGCTCAAATAGATAGATTCAATTGTTATAGGTACATATCTTTGCCTATTCTTATCTACAATTATCGAGTTGAGGGAGTTTGAATAATTACAGCACATATCGGTGTTTCTCAGATATAATTAGCGGCTCAGCGCTTATGAAATTGGCAATCCTCCTCCAGTGCGTTATTTGAATTGTCAATGTCTTCGGCAGGTACAAACTCTATGAGCATATTGATAAGAAGAATTACCGTGCTAAGTTCATCCCAAGCATGGATAAGATACAGTCAAAGTGTCCATCACAACGTAGTTGCAGTGGAGACATCCCAGAGAATCCATGCTGCCAACACAAGAAGAAGGCATATAATTCGATGCCATGATCTTTTGAGAATAAGTCATAACTAAATTGTACTCGTGTGTCCATAGGTATTGTACAGGTGTCTTTGATTTTCTGTTCGTTGTCAATCGGTTACAGTGATTTGTAAAATTCTTAGCACATTCAGAGAAAGATTGATGAAATATTTGTATCTATAAATATGTAATACCGTTGATGAATAATTCAATGAGCCTTTCAGCTGTTTTGTCGTCCCTGTGTTGAATATCTGTTTGATCATGTTCTTATGCTTCCTAATTATCTTACGTATGCATAATTTCCTCTCACGGACGGTAGTCTTTGGTTTTGTTTTCTCTCCGATTTTTAGGCAATAACTAAATAAATATTTTGTTCCTTTCTCTTAAGGGCGGATCAGTAATTCATTATCAAGGGATTATTTCTATTGTTTACAATGATAAACAGTTTTAGTTTTAATCATACATATTAATAATAAATATTGATTTCTATGGTTATAAATAGAAACAAAGAATAACTCATCAAGAATATTAGTTGTTAACGACTGTAATTTATTTTATTTTTAATCATTATATTAATATATAATAATCTTTATTATTAAAAATAGAATCTTATTGAGAAACAAATAATATTTAATTTCTTGCAGATAAAAAAGCTATCACAGATACTATGGTAAAGGGAGAAGTAGGTCATTTTGAAGGTAAGAATCAGCCCACTGAAAGAGCGAGGTGTCAGTTGTTGGGTTGTAATGCATGCGGGTGGGGGAAAAACTACTTTGGCTTTGGTTCTAAATGATCTCTAAATCAAAGGTATATCTCTATAAACACGCTTGTGTTTAGCTTTTATTAGATCTACTTGTGCAACATATTTATATTATATATTTTCAATAAATAATTCACATGTAAATATAAAAATAATTAAATATTTTATAATATGAAAGTATAATTGAACACATGAAAATTTATGAATGTTATATGAAAAAATACATTCATCAATATGTGAGAAAAATACTTATCCATTTCATATAGAGATTATGACTATTTACTAGAAGTGTGTCATTTATAAAATAAAGTGCTTATTTAAAATCATATTGTTGATATAATAGAAAAATATTACTCTTATGTGTATAATTATTGGGATAAGAATGTATATGCATTTGAGAAATTCATATTAATAGTTTTTCATATAATAAATATAAAAAATGACCACAATAAATACCTTGTATTTTTCAATGAAATGCATAGAACTTAAAAAAAAAAAAAAAGCTCATTTAAAAATGACTATAAATTATGTTAAAAATTATAATATGTTTTTGATAAAGGAAAAAATGGGTTTTACAGGGACCCGAAACCACAAAGTTTACAACAAAATAAGGGAAAGGACAAAAAAGTCCTTCGAATTAAATAGGCTGCAAAGAAAGAAAAACATTGAAAAAACAACAGGCAGCCAAAAAAACTAGAAAGGACCACCAAAAAGCTAGCCGAGGCGCAAACCAAAAAACCAACAACTAATCTAGTGTCTTCAAAACTTTCTTAGTCTCGGCCTCCAGTTCCTACATATCCTGGAATCCCTTTTTGAAAGTTTGAATCATCTGTGGCATAGGGGGAGCCTTCCTTTTCAGATTAGCCCTGGTTCTCTTCGAAATCCCAATATCCTCTTCCTGGTTTTTACCTTTAACTTATTCCAAATCAACAACCAAGGACCCTTGTTGATCTTTATCCAGTTTTTAAGTCATTGTGTTGATAATAATAGAATTATGTCTTGCCACTCTATTATTTTGTTCAGTGATTATCTTCACAACATTTTTTATTTTTTGAAAGCTAATTTCTATCCTTTTGTCCTTACCCGCATTGTCCTGGATCTTCTTACTAGCAGTGTTCTCATTACACTCTTCATCCTTCTTGCACAACGTAGAAACCTTAGCTTCCACTTCTTCCAATTTACTCTAGAGGGCCCAGTTTTTAATTTTTAGGCCATTAATTTCGTGAAAGACCCATTTTGACATTCTGAAGTGGTCCACGACTTTGTTCCTGGTTATGCCCAGAAAAAGTTGTTTTAATATGTTGTTTCCATAGGATATAATATGTTAAAAATGATAATATGTTGTTTCCATAGGAAAACAAGTTATTTTATGATTAAGTATTGGTCTATTTGTGTTGGATATAAAGATTAGAAGTAACACAATTTATGGTTACCAAAAGGTATTGAGATCATTTAGTTTCCATATAAGTTCCATTTTAGATAAGAATATGATATTATTATAATGACATGATATCCTTTTCTTCAACTACTATATTTACCATGATTGATTTTTGTTTGATTCTTTAAAAAATTAATTTGATTACACTTCATTTTAAGAAAGCTCATTTTGAGTTAGAATTCATATGCTTTATTTTATTTTGTTCTTTAGCTTGAAAAAAGATTATTTTGAGTTTTATACATCAAATATGAAAGGATGCTAAATTAAATGATTAGCCAAAAACATAGAAAATGATAAATCAAAAAAAAAAAAAATGCACCATTATATTGCTAATGAAATTATAATAAGTTAAAACAAATCATCCAATTGAAGTTCTTACATGAAATTTAAGCTTTATGAATTTTTAAAAAGAAAATTTCCTTGAGAAAATATACCTAATTCATGGTGCGTAATTTGAATAAATGGCCTAATCCATTGTATTTAGCTCATAACCAACTTTCCAACACATATAAAAACTTGGAAATTTTATTAGTTTAGAAAAAATTTAACCATTTTTGCAAAGGGAATCCTTTTTGAAAAAAATATATAATGTAGGGGGATAGGTCATTAGATCTTGTGACCTAGCTTGTGGTTTCCAATGTAATAAGGGGTTCATTCAAATGTCTCAAAAAAGGGTTACTAGAGATAAATCCCCATGACAAGGGGTTGGAATGAATCATGACCAAAAGCTAGTTGGTCATGTAACTAGTTGTAATGGGTTTACAAAAAAAAAATTCCAACTATGTATATGCAAGGTTATGTGTCGAGGAATGTTTACGTATATGTTGTGTGCAAGTTTTATTTTTATATATATACTAGGGGAAATAGCTGTATATAAAGATATCACTATATATAGTACACATGTTGAAGGATATATATATTGTTGATGAGTGTTTTAGCACTACACAATAGAGATAAAACACAAGTGTTCTATCTCTCTTGATAGGTGACTTCCTATAGAAAATATTCATAAAATAACCCCAAGGTCTCTAAGGTCAAGTCTTGACAATGCATAAACAACTCAGTGATGATGTGATTTGTTGGTAATCACAAGAGGCATTTATGGTTAACAAGGATGGAATTTATAGGTCTATAACAAGGGCTTTGTAAAAATTGGAGATAAAAGTAAACCCTAGTTGTAACTTTAGGATTTTGAAGTGTGAAACAATGCGATCACCAAATTTAGCAATGCAAGTGATGCTTTTATCCTAAACTAACACAAATTTTCAAGGAAATATCAAAAAATTTAAGGGTTTAGAGAAGGTTCCTAATTCTGAAAACTAAGGACAATAATAACAATGGTAGGTGTTAAGATAGAAAATCTCTCAAAACCAAGCTCTACTTAACCATGAAAGTTGTATAGTGCTACAAAACTAGTGCAATCTCCCAAGGTATTGTTCAAATTTTTAGATTCTGACATTAACACATAAAGCATGGACATACATAGATGAACTTGAGTGCATTAGAAGACTAAGATCATACTAAGTTTACACAATAATTTACCATCAAAAAATAGCTAAACTTATGATCTAGAAGTGCATCAAATATCCCAACACTTTATCACCATTAAAACTGAACATAAACTAGCAAAGATGAAAACTAAATTGTAAACTAAATTGAAAGATGGAATCATGCATACATTAAGAGAATACACGGATTTCACCAACACTTCGCCACTTCCTTTAAATTGCTTCAAAATTCCTTCTTACAAAAATTCATCCCTCCCTTTTAAAATAAGAGGAAGTTGCTATTTATAGATTTTACTATTCAAATTAGTGGCTAGGATTATATTACACTCAATGGCCTAGATTTACTACCTTCTAAGGTTTGAAAACATTAAATACAAAAGAGGGTCACATGTGAACCCGGGAAAATGAAAAATATTCCTATCCTATTTGATATTATAGAAATATTTTTCAAAATACCTAATATCTAGGTGCACACACTTTGATGCAATTGTTTTCATCTTTTAGCTTGGACTACAAAATATTATCTTCTATTAAAATATGTCCATCACAAAGGCTAGTGCAAGTTGATCATTAGATGGTAGCTCAACTTTGGAAATTTTGAACACTATCTCCTTACATTTTGTCATTAATTCTTTGTGCAAATCCACACACATAACCCTTCTCTGTGCCATATTTTTTGCTTTGGTAAAGGCTCTGGTAGAAAAATCTAAAAAGTCACCTTGTAAATTGTTGGTAGCTCCACTCTTAAATCTACTTATCCAAGCCCATTTAGCAATTACAACATCTAATTCAATTGTAGAATTTTTTGCACCTATCAAAAGTTCCAAAACCCCATTGTATTCGTTAAATTCTCAACAACTTGGGCCTCTAAATTTTGCAAATCTTCCAATGCTTTTGTTAACACATCCTTCTGAAAGTTGATTGTGAATATCCATATTTTTGGATGATCTAATTTCTCCTTGGTAAGAATTTGTTCTTTCAGAGAAATATCTTTAGACAGTCCCTTCATAACATGGAGCTTTGGGCACGTAACATTATAGTATCCTGGGAAGGATTGACAGTTTTCAATTTCCTTTTCTATTTCCCTCTCCAAAATCAAGAAACTACTGTGCATCTCAATGCTAGAATGAATAGCTCTATCCTTGATGATAGTTACATGACCTATCCAATCCACAGTAGACTTAGTCCACGTTCTCATTTGCTCCATGTTATTAACGTATTCTTGAGATAAAATCATGGGAATGGGAGATTCTGTTAGCCTTTCCTCACTTGCACCTATCCATTTTTAAAGATGTCATCAATTGAGCTGCTTGAACCTTTAATTCTACTTTTTTAGCATGGTCTTTATCCATTTATGTCAAAATATTTGACACAAACCCTTAGAATTCACCAATTTTTTGTGTTCTTGTAGTTGGCCCAATGTTAATGCTGGTAATTTCATAATCAGAGGTTGGCACCATACCAACATCCTTACCTTTAGCAAGAGTAGCTACTTGGATCATTCACGACCCTATATCATCCACTGTAACATGTGAACATACCTTTTCTTTCTTCTTTTCCTTGGGATTTTTCCCAACACATGCCAATATAGCCTCAAGATGAGACTTTGAATCTTTCACCACTACCTTTTCTCTTGTAATTGTTGCTCCAACCAAGTGGGATTATAGCTTGAGAGAATGTAATGTTGAATTCATCTTGTTGTCCCTTACCCTTTGTTCTTCTTGTTGTATTTCAACATCTACGCTCAAAGTATCCTTAATAGACTTTCCCTTTTCATGCTCATCTTGCTCTTTGTCCCTTTCCTCATAATGAATTTCCTTGTCTCAGGGAGACTCAGTGTTTTTTTCTTTCTCCTTTTGCTTATCATGAACTTGTTCATGTTTCACAGATTCAACATTTGCATCCTTTTTTTTATCTTCTTCTTCCTTATTATCATCTTCTTTGCTTCATTCTTGGTGTGGTTCCTCTTTACCTTGTTATTTATTTCACCCTTGATCTTCTTCATTCTCCTCATCCTCATACATTTCCTTTTCCAAATGCTGATCAAATGTCTTGCTGAGGTCTCTGTCTTTTTCAGTTTTCTCTTCATCATCATTTGATGCTTCCTCATTAGGTTTTTATAATTTTCAATATCATCTACATGTTCAAAATAATCTTCTAGTTCAATTCCAATGGATTCTTCCTCTACACCAACTACTTCTTCAAGTTGTTCCTTTCCTTTTCTTTGCATTTCTTCCAAAATATTCTTGGTTGCTTCCATTTTGGGTGACTCAGTAGGAGGAGGAGTATTTGGTAGAGTGGCATTAAGTTGAGATATTCGAAGCTTGGATTTTGAAGATAGAAATTTTTTTCATAGCCCTTGATGCTTATTTTGCAGATAAGCAACGTAAGCTTGTAGTAAAGTGGTTGATGCATAGGAACAATAGAAATAGTGGGTGGCAAGGTAGAGATGATGGGATGTGAAGTCAAAGAAGAAGATGAGGATGGGGAAGAGGAAGTGGATGAAGATGAATCCAACATTATCACTAGAGCTGTTTGGGAGGTGGATGAAAGTTGGATTGAAATGTCCGTGATAGGTGGAGAGGATATGGTAAGATGAGTTGCAATGGAGGCTGATGGTGATGGTACGATCGATAGTGTAGATGTTGGTGAGCAGGGAGATGACTATGGCTTCAAATCATCCTTGGGAATTGAAGGTTCTTACTTAATTGTTTCCATTTAGCGCATGAAGATTGTTTCCTTCTTCATTCTCTTTGGTGCTCTTTGTCCTTCTGTAACCTTTCTCACATATATATGAGGCTTCTCGGTGAGTTGCTTCTCTAATGTGTCTTTTCTCTTCCTTGATAAAGTTACTGATAGAGACAACCAACACACTTGATATTTCTACCTTAGGTGTGAGAGATTTCCACAAGCGACTTCTACCAGTTCTGACTGTCATTCATCATTACCTACAGATTATTCAAAGAAGATTGATAGAGAAAATCAGCGAAAAGAACGCATTTGGGAGGTGTAAGACTGATTTCAAAAAGAAAAGCTTTAAAACTTTCAAAGTCTATACTACTGCTTCAAAGAATAACAATCTAGACCAAAATGCATTTATTGTAATCCTTGACATTTGGCAGCTTGTAGATTTAAAAGACTTGGCAGATATAAAGCGTTCCATCAACAATAAAGCATTCTCCTCTAAAGTTTTTCAATGAACAGTTTGACCACAGAGGCTGAGGCAATAGTTCTTTTCAATGGAAACAAAGAGATTCAGGACTCATATCGCATCATTTCAACATAGGCATTTGTTTGCTTAAAGCTGATAATCACATAACATTAGGAAAAAATCATTGCAAACGAAGTGACTGGTTATGAGCAATACGCATAGAAGTATAACCGATGGGGTTGACTGTCAATAACTACAATCTCTAGATGATAAGATTCTAATCTCATGACTTAAATTCCTGACATTAGTACTTCCACACTTACATTCCTACAGAAATTTACAGACATTAGATTACTTTCAGACATTAAATAATCTTGAGAGTATAAACAAGAGTGCGGGCTAGCTCACAACCAAATGTTTGAAAAAATGATGCTATTTCATGGAATGTAGTAATTGCAAAACCTGCGCAAAAATAAATGTTATATATGCACTTGGAGGATTTGAACACATTTTCTAGCATAATGCGTTCCAAAAAAAAAGAAAAAAGAAAAGCATACAAAACTCTTCTAGTGCCTGTCACTTCATCTTGATAGTTATAGCAAAATGACTTTCATTAAATAAGTAAAGAATGTGGCCCGTAGAATAAATAAAGAATACAGCCAGCAAGATGACAAGTCTGGAAAGGAATTTGAATGAAAAAGAACAAAAATCATTATATGAGCCCTCCTTCTAGCGCCAAATGTGGTGCATACTTTTGAAATCTGCAAAAGACTAAGCTTCATACAAGGTTAGTAAATCATAAATTCTTCAAGCATGACCCTATGAAATACCTTGAAAATGTTCCAAAATGCAACAAAAGATAAAAGAAAACCACAAGAATAATGAAAACACTCAACAAATTACCTATTCCATAGTGGATTGGTGTCACATGTGCTAGTGACCCTTTCCCAATCCTTGATCAATAGCTAGAATGATGAAGTGCAATGGAGATGAAAAAAAGATTATTTCTCAAACCAAGAGAGCAACCTTGCATAAAAATTGTGGATCCAACGAATGAGGATTAAGCCTTCTTTTATAGATTTTCAAATGTTGTGCATACTTTTAAAATTTGCAAAAGGCTAAGCTTCATACAAGGTTAGTAAATCACAAATTCTTCAAGCATGACCCTATGAAATACCTTGCAAATGTTCCAAAATGCAACAAAAGATAAAAGAAAACCACAAGCATAATGAAAACACTCAACAAATTACCTATTCCATAGTGGATTGGCGTCACATGTGCTAGTGACCCTTTCCCAATCCTTGATCAATAGCTAAAATGATGAAGTGCAATGGAGATGAAAACAAGATTATTTCTCAAACCAAGAGAGTAACCTTGCATAAAAATTGTGGATCCAATGAATGAGGATTAAGCCTTCTTTTATAGATTTTCAAATGTGGTGAATACTTTTGAAATCTTCAAAAGACTAAGCTTCATACAAGGTTAGTAAATCAAAAATTCTTCAAGCATGACCCTATGAAATACCTTGCAAATGTTCCAAAATGCAACAAAAGATAAAAGAAAACCACAAGCATAATGAAAACACTCAACAAATTACCTATTCCATAGTGGATTGGTGTCACATGTGCTAGTGACCCTTTCCCAATCCTTGATCAATAGCTAAAATGATGAAGTGCAATGGAGATGAAAACAAGATTATTTCTCAAACCAAGAGAGTAACCTTGCATAAAAATTATGGATCCAATGAATGAGGATTAAGCCTTCTTTTATAGATTTTCTTGGTGAGAGATTGGCCAAGATGGTGAATGTGGGACTAAAGATCCTCCAATGAGAAGAAGACACTTGTCAAGTGGTGAGTGGTCAATGGTTGTGGAAGATTTGGGAAGAGTGCCCATGAGAGGGAGAATTTGAATTCAAATTTTGCAATAAATGCTGAGTTTGACTTTGGAAGGGGACATGTAAGAGACATGTAAGGCCTCATAAATGCTCTATTGAGTGTACATGTCCACTTGGGGGGAGATTCAAACTTGGAGAATATTCTCCCTTTATGCCAAGTTGAAAATAAAGATTTTGATAAATCAATTAAATGCAATTTCATGTGCAAGTGGCCAAATCTAGAGAATGCAAGTGGGTGAGATTAGCATTTAATCATGGTTAGATTAAATTAATGATGATTAGGTTAGCTTAATGGTGTTTAGATGATTTTGACTTTTAGGATTTAAATATTTGATTTATTTAAATCAGAAAAGGATGGAAGATGCATTTTTGAGATTTTAATTAAATAAAGTTTGATTTATTTAATTAAACTATGATGTGAGCTTTTGATTTATTTAAATGATAAGAACTTGATTTACCAGGTGAATGGATGTGATGCATTTGATTTATTTATTGAGTGGATGAATATGCATAATGCAAATTTGACATGTCTACATTTTTCCCCTCTTTGAAGCAATGTACTTGTTGCGTTGGTTCAAAGAATAACTTGCCGCGATAAAAAAATTTCTGATTTTTCGAATGCCCTAGTGGAAAGAAGTACACTGGTACATTGCCCCCTCGAGAGATTGAGCGAAAAGATTCGATTTGAGGGTCGATCTCGCGATAAAGAGGTTCAAAATGGATGGTTATGGATGACGATGCAAATGAGATGATTTCAAGATTCTTAGAATAACAAATCTGTTTTATCCTAAACAACTTAAATGATGATATGATGTGATGAGATGGATGATGTGATATGTTATGATTATGCGATGGATGTTTTATGCAGATGCTTAGACTAACAGATCTATATTATGATGATGATGCAAATGCAATGCACGTGAAATGATCGATGTTTCCTATTATGTATGATATGGATGATATGTGGTATGCTGAGACTAACAGATCTATATTATGATGATGATATATTGTATGAGATGATATGCAGACTACTAATGGTTTGTTGATGCAAGATGAATGCATAATGGATGCATGATGGATGCATTGGCGATGCCTTGGTGATGTTATGTTAGCACATAAATGAGATGATGACAAGAGGATCCAACAAGTCCATGATCTGACAAGACTTTATTAGAGATGATGATGATGATAGATGATGATGATAGATGATGATGATGATGATAAATGATGATGATGATTTGCTTATCAAGGATTGAGATTTTCAAAGGGTCACTTACTTTATGTTTGATAACACGCCTAAGTACGATGCATCAAGGTATGAAGGACCAGGATGGTGTTGTACTTAGTGTGATGGACTTTGACTCGACAAATAGATAGGAGTATTCTTGTTCACAACTGACATACGGAAACCTTGCTAGGATGCACTTTAGAAGTCTCAAACATCTTGGACCAAAACACAGAAAGGTATAACCAATCAATGCAATAGTCAACAAGCTATCTGAAACATCCTCCATACATATCTAACAAAGCAAGTATTTGCAAAGTTATTTTACAAGAACGTCCAACAAGCACAACAAAAAAAACAATAATGATCGTTGCCCCATTCCTATCTCTTTAAATCCTTCGTTCGGATATCATCGAGAGGTTCTTGGACTGAGCACAATAAGATAAGTCAAAATAAAAAGATAAAGCACACAAACAAGTTGATGTTCTTCAATACCGCTAACTAAAAGGGAATGTGTTTTTAAGGATAAGAACCAAAATTTATTGCCAAAAGATAATGCCCATTATAGGAAGGATACATCCTAGGACATGTTAGTGGATGACGGCACGTCATTTCGTTTATCCAAAATGTTCTTTCTGATAAATAATGCCCCTTGTAGGAAGGATTCATCCTAGGACATGATGTTATCAGATGATTGATATGAGATTGTTTGGATGATGGATTATCGATACAAAGACTTGACCAACTTGTTTATGTACTGACTTAGACTTGAGACTTGACACTTTTGAGATTTACTTTTAACCTGCTAGACTTGTTTCTAACTGTTTCACCAAAGGTTGAGGATGACGATCAGTTTATTATGAATGGTGTTTATTGCGGGTGCAAGCGAGATGAGGTGGATGGATTTTTTCAAATATTTGGATGTTTTTGGAGTTTTGCAATGTTTTGAGGCTATTTTTTTGTATTTTTTCGAGATTTTCAAATGTTTTGATTTTTTCAATTTTCTAATGTTTTGGGATTTTATGAGATTTTGACCGAGAGACTAACCTAAAGACCTATCCTAGGGGCCTCGGGGGCTGATCAACAGATTAGCCTTGCCTACGTTATGCACGTAGAGACCACGTAGTTTGACTGACGACTTGACCGATTTACATATGAAGATATACATGATGAAATGTCAGTTTATTATGAAGGACTCCTATAGGACTGACCTAAATGTCTCGGGGGATGATCAAAGATCAACCTTGCCTACGTTCAAGCTCAGAGACGACGTAGTTCGACAAGATGACCTTGTTTTTGGATTTTTGATATGTCTTTTTGACCTGTTTTTGGATTTTGATATGTTTTGGATGTTTTTGGATTTTCTAATTTTCTGATGTTTTTGGATTTTTTGATTTTCTGATGTTTTTGGAATTTCTAATGTTTTTGGAATTTCTGATTTTCTTATGTTTTTGGATTTTTTGATTTTGAGGACTTTAAGACCATACACGAATCCGATCCGATGGGAACATGCCCCCAGCATGATGCAATAGACTACTCCGATAAAGGCTGGACAAACTGACCTTGAGGATGGGCCGAGTAGTACTAGGAGGGATCATGATGCGAAAACAGGACCAAGCTATGGTGCGAATGCGAGTGAATGTGTGATGAATGGAGATATGGATGAGATGGATGATGGAAGCGAAATGGAGGGATGATGACAAACAAGACGTAAAGGTCCTGGTGGATGGATAGTGCTTATTTACATAAGGCGCCTGTTTTCCAGGTTTTTACTGAGGTACTTGCCCAAAGTGCCACCAAAGTGGTTTTCACTAGAGGACGATTTTTTCTCTTTACTATTTTTTGATCCTTTTTCTGATTTTTTTTGGATTTTTCTGCTTTTTATTTTTTTTATTTTTTTGTTGTTACCAAGATGCCTGTTTGCCAGGTTTTCGCCGAAGTAACCATTTTTTCAGGACTTTTTCTAATTTTTTTGGATTTTTTGGTTCTATACCTTGAAAGACTTAGGCATAAATTTTTTTGAGATGGGAGCTATTCATTGGATCCTGCAGAGGTTCCCCTTCCGGTGTTGATAATTGATATGCCCCTAATTTATAGCTTGCTGTGACGATGAAAAGCCCTAACCAATTGGGTTCAAACTTGCCTTTGCTGTTGGGATTCGAGACATTCTTCTTATTTTCTTTTAAGACCAATTCTTTGACTTGGAAAGTCCTGCTCTTGATCTTCTTGTTGTAGCTTTGTTTGAGTCTATTTTGATAGACTTGTAGATGATTCAAAGCATCAATCCTTCTCTCATCCAGTAACTCCAGCTCGTTTAGTCTTGAAACCCGATATTCTTCATCAGTGATGAGATTTTGCAGTGATATTCTGAGGGATGGGAGCTCGATCTCAATTGGGAGTACAACCTCTGATCCGTAGACCAAGGAGAATGGGGTGGTGCCAGTGGGTGTGCGGATGCTGGTTCGATAAGCCCAGAGGGTAGGATTAAGTTGCAGGTGCCAGTCATGACCTAGGTCATTGACTATTTTCTTGAGGATTTTGAGGATGGTTTTGTTCGTGGCTTCTGCTTGGCCATTGCCTTGGGGATAGTACGGGGTGGAGAAGTGATGCTGGATTTTGAATTTCTCGCACAAGTCGCGAACCTCTTGGTTCTTGAATGGTGTGCCATTATCTAAAATAATGGCTTGTTGGACACCATAACGATAGATAAGATAGTTTAGGATAAATTTTGAGATTTGCTTCCCAGTGATATAGGTCATGGGTATGGCTTCCACCCACTTTGTGAAGTACTCAGTTGCAGTTATGATAAATTTATGGCCATTGGATGAGGTGGGTGAGATTTTCCCAATGAGATCGAGTCCCCATTGTGAGAAAGGCCATGGTGTGATGATCAAATGGATCTCTTGAGCTGGAGCATGGATGAGATTCCCATGCTGCTGACATTGTAAGCACCTTTTAGCATGATCATACACTTCTCTTTCCATCGTGGGCCAGTAATACCCCAGCCTTAGCAGTTTCTTGGCAATGGTCATTCCACTCGAGTGTGAGCCACATATACCGTTATGAACCTCGATTAGAGCAGTTAATGCCTCCTCAGCATTCAGACAATGTAGTAAGGTACCCTCTATGCTTCTACGGTATAAGGTATCACCTAGGATGACAAATATGGATACTTTTTTGATGAAGGTTCATTTTAGGCTCGATGGTAGGTCAGCGGGTAAGACTCCTATTCGAAGATATGTATATATGTCATGATACCAAGGATTGCCAGGACCAACGATTTCACACACATATTCTGATTCTGGTACCTCGAATGTGGGGACAAGAAGCTGCTCGATCAAAAATTTGTATTTCGGCACGTTGTGAGGGATGTCTACTAGAGACCCAATTGTAGCCATGGCATCAGTGGCTCTGTTGTTGGTTCTTGGAATTTGCTCAAATGTTATGTCGATGAAGGATTCCTTTAGGGTCTCCACCAATTTCTTGTATGGGGTTAGCTTGTCATCCTTTATCTGATATTCATCATTGACTTGATTTATGATCAACTGAGAGTCTTCGTAGACTTTGAGGGCTATGATATTCCATTGCACTGCTATCCTGAGACCTATAGTCAAAGCCTCATATTCTGCTATGTTGTTCGTGCAAGGGAATGCTAGTTTGTATGACCGTGGTATGCAGTCCCCTTGGGGGGTGATGAAGAAGATACCAACTCCTGATCCGTGCTGTGTGTATGAGTCGTTGAAGTATAATTTCCAGTGATCAGCTACATTGAGGTTAAAGATGGATTCATCTAGAAATTCAGATACAAGAGGATTCTCCAAATATATGGGTGCTTCTGCTAGTTGATCTACAATAACTTGACCTTTAATGGCTTTTCTTTCCACATACTCGATGTCATACTCTGACAGTATCATCACCCATTTTTCCATTCTACCCGTGAGCATTGCCTTGGATAAGAGATATTTGAGGGGATCAATTTTCGTAATGAGCCTGATCTTGTGTGCCAACATGTAGTGTCTGAATTTTTGGGATGCAAATACTACTACGAGGCAAGCTTTTTCAATGAAGGAGTAATTTAGCTCGTGACCGACCATTGTCTTGCTGATATAGTAGATGGCCCTCTCTGTTCCGTTTTCATCATGTTGAGCTAGGAGAGCTCCAAGGGCTACTGTTGTTGATAACACATATAGGATCAATGGCTTCTTTGGTATAGGTGGCATTAACACTGGCAGTGTCAATAGATATTCCTTGATTTTGTTGAGTGCCTCTTCGCACTTGGTATCCCATTTGTACGCTACTCCCTTGTGGAGTAGGTGAGAGTATGTGTTCTGCTTGTCTACCAGGTTTGCTATGAATCGTCGGATGGATTGAAGTCAGCCTTGGAGGCCTCTTAGTTGCTTTAAGTTCCTTGGTGCTTCCATCTTGAGGATTGCTTTGACTTTTCTAGGATCCACCTCGATACCCCTCATGGAGACTATGTATCCTAGTAATTTGCCTGATTGTATGCCGAAGACGCACTTCTTGGGATTTAATCTGACCTTGTATTCCTCTAATCTGTCAAAGATAGCACTTAGGGTTGCTATATGATCTTGTCTCTTTCTTGATTTAGCTAATATGTCATCCACATAGTCTTCGACTGTTTTGTGAATCATATCATGAAATATCAGTGTCATGGCCCTTTGATAGGTTGCTCCTACGTTCTTTAGGCCGAATGGCATCATGTTATAGCAGTAGGTCCCCCACGGACAAGTGAAAGCCATCTTGTGTTGGTCTTCTTTTGGTATCATGATCTGGTTATATCCTGAAAATCTGTCCATTAACGATAGCATCTCGTGCCCTGCTATCATGTCTACTATCATGTCGATGTTGGGAAGCAGGAAATCATCCTTGGAACATGCCTTGTTCAAATCTCTAAAGTCCGTATAGATTCTGATGGCTCCATCAGGTTTTGACACGGGTACCAAATTTGACACCCATTCTGCATAATCAATTGGTCGGATAAATCCTGCATTTAACAACTTTTTGAGCTCCATTTTCACTAATAGAGCAATTTGAGGATGCATTTTTCGAAGCTTTTGTCTAACAGGTTTTTGCATCTGGATACACTGCTAGGTGGTGGACCACAGTATTTGGATCAAGTCCTGGAATATTAGCATAACTCCATGAAAAGTTTATTTGTCTTTCCCTTAGGAATGCTGCTAGGAGTTCTTGCTCTTCTGATAATAGTGATTCCACATAGAATGTGATATGCGGGGTCTCCTCTGTTCGTAGGTTGACTGGGTTGCACTTTTCGGCCAAGACTGCTGACTTCTCTTGATGAATAGCTCTTAGGGGAAGATTTAATCCTTCATCCTCAAACGCCTCAGAGAGGTTTTCACCGTTGGATACGTCCTTTCATTTTACTATTTTCTTGTTAGAGAGTGCCACAGTGTGGTTTTCACTCAAGGACTTGGATATGATTCTTAGTTTCACTTTTGCAACTGAAGGATTCAATCGTTTCCCTGTAATAGGCATGTGTGTCCAACTCCATTATGAATCCTGCCTTGTGATCTCCATCTGGAATGTTATCCCTCAACCCCATGAATTCTAAGAGTGCCTCATCATTTTCGAATGTATCGAGAACTGGTGGTCCTCATTGGTCATAGTGGATCAATTAGGGATAGACTAAGCAGGTCTCATGATTTTGATGATCGGATTTGAAAGATAAGGTACTAATCATGTAAAAGGTAGTATCCTCAAATAACCTAGGTAGATTGGTCAAGTGATCTTCGTCATTGCTACTAATATAGGGCTCAGTGATAAAGTTATGCATGTCTGTCCCTATGGGTATTGGGGAATGCACTTGTACTAGGACTGGCTGAGGAGAAACATTAGCGGCTCTAATTGGAGGACTTCGGCCATGTATGGTTATTCTCGGAGGGGTACATCCAAGACCAAGATTTGTTATAGGTCACGTCTCAGGCATGATTGGTATTAAGAGCCCATTGTCATTTTGCCCCAATCTTTGGTTTCTGTCATAGCCCATCGCAAGCATCATGTGTAGGCCTTCGCTTCTTTCATCCATTAGTAATTCAGGTGTCGGTCTTTCATCTCGGTACAACATGTGAGATGGATCTGCTTCAATAACCTCTTGGCCAAGGTCTCCCTAGCTTGTGAATTCAAGATAATCCTCAGGATACATTTGTGATGTGGAAGCTTGATTTTCTTGTGGGCGTCCTCGTGATCTAGGAGATTGTGGTAACTCTCCTATCACAAAAGCATTGTTAGGGAGCCTATAACTTCCACAACCGTCATCCTGGATGATGAGATTGATATCAGATATGGTGGGAATGGTGGGTGTCTCTGTCACAGAAGTGGACATGAGAGTGGTGGGATCGATGTATGATGTGGATGGGCCCTCATCATTCTTCGACACTTGGGGGATTTTGTAATATTTGGCTTCAAGGTTCTTGCAGTATGAAAACAGCTCAGGATCTCCATGGACAGTAACCTCTTGTCCATTATGTGTAAATTTTACACATTGGTGGAAGGTTGATGCTATGGCTTTCATTGCATGGATCCATGGGCGTCCCAGGAGAATGTTGTATGGTAAGTCAAGGTCCAGTACCTGACAGGTGGTTTCCATAAGTGTTGGTCCTACTTGGATAGGGAGCTTAATTGTGCCTTGAGACACTCTTTATTGGTCATCATATGCTCTGATTGTGATGCCTTTACCTTTGTCAATGGTATCCTCTAATATTTTCAATTATTTGATTAGGCTGAGAGAGCAGATGTTCAAACCTGCACCTCCATCCACCAAGAGCCTTTTGATTTTGCTTTTGTTCGCAATGACCTCTAAGTGAAGTGCACGATTGTGAGATGGTTGGGCGGGAAAATCTTGGTCAGAAAATGTAAGGAGATTAGGTGTTATGATGTTTCCGATCATAGCTTGGAATTGTTCCGCATCGAGGTCTGCGGGGACAGTAGATGAGGCTAATGCTTCCTCAAGGATCTTTTTATGGGCTGATAATATTTTTAACAACTCCATGATGGAGATGTGTGCTGGTATTCTTTTGAGTTGGTCTACAACATTGTAGCTATATGGAACGACTCTTGATGTAGGGACTCTATTCGGTTGGGATGACCCTGCAATGGTGACTTTGCCGCCTCTTGTGGTGACTCCACAATCTTCGGCATGGGTGCCCTTGATGGTGATGACCATGCAGGTTTCATTAAGGTTGGCAACAACTGTTTTGTATACATGATTTACACTGCCTTTTCCTTTGTCCTTGTTATTCCCGTTGTTGCCATGATTTGGGATCGGATTCGTGTAGATTTTAAGGTCCTGATTCCCTGTAGGTGGTTCCATGTTTATGATTCTTTTGTCGATGAGATCCTGTATGATTTTCTTGAGTCTCATGCAATTGTTTGTGGTGTGGCCTTTGATTTTGTGGAACTCACATAGTTGATTTTCATTGTACCAAGGAGGTTTGACATCAGGTTCTTGATAATTCTCAAATGTAGGAGCTTGGATGAGTTTTTCGTCAATTAGCTTTTTCATGATGTCCTCAAGTGGTTCTCCCAAAGTAGTGTATTTTCATTTGGGATAAGTCTTGCATTGAGGTGGTCCTCTTTGGTCATTGAGATTATTGATGGTGGGATTATTGTTGGATTGATGCGTTGTGTGATGAATGTTTTGTTTTGGTGTTTGGATTTGTTGTGTGGGTGTGTTTTGGCACGGACCACTAATGACCACCTTGGCATCCACGACACCATCATTAGTGATGTTTTTGTTTCTCGCCCATGTGCGAGGTTTATCATTTTAGTTTGATGACGGGCAGTTGTTTTGCGGTTCGTGATATGATGTTGATTCGATGGGTTGAGTCACAAGGGCTCTTTCGATGCTAAGCACCTTGGAGATCAATTGATTGTATGTGGTGATACCCTGAACTTTGAGATGGAATGATAGGTGAATTTCAAGGTTGGCTATGATTGTGTAGACTTGTTCTTCTGGCATGGTCCACTTGCTCCGATTGGCCTTGGATCACCATCGTTGAAGAAATGAAGCAAAAGATTCATTTTTTCCTTATTTTAGAGTGTATAGTTCTTCGAGACTAACATCCATTGTAATGTTACATGCGTAATTTCTAATGAATTCATCTATGATTTCTTGGAATGTTTTGATGCCTGAGGGTAAGCGAGAGAACCATTCTATAGCGTTGCCTGCCAAGCTCCTAGGGAATAGCCGCATCAGATAAGTATCGTCATATGCAACCTCCATACAATGAACCTGGAATTCCCTAATGTGATCTTCAGGGTTTCCCATCCCTCAATATTTGTCAAATTTAGGGATCTCAAATCCCTTAGGGAATGGTTTCATGTCTAAGCTCCTATCAAATGGATAGGGACACAAATTGCTCTGCATTTTGGTTGTTCGCCCTGATTGAAGATCGAGAACCTGTTGCGAGAGCAACTTGAGTTGTGTCATCATATCATTCTGAGGATCAGGGGGTGGGATGAATGTGTTTTGGGGTGTTGCAATCATGGTTTGGATGGATGGGTTGGTTGGTGCATTGTTCAATGGTATCGGTATGTTGTGGCGGGTGAAGTAGGCTTCTACTTGCTTTTGGATGAATAATGCTTGTTGTTGCTCTTGTTGTTGCGCTAGGATTTTTGCTTGTTGTTGCACTTGTTGCTGTCCTAACAACGCTTGTTGTTGTTCTAACAATGCTTGCTTGTTGTTGCACTTGTTGCTGTCCTAACAACGCTTGTTGTTCTGCTTGCTATTGCGCTTGTTGTTCTACTTGTTCTTGTTCCCACAACGCTTGTTGTTGGGCTGCCAATTCTGCTGCTTCTTGCTACTCTTGGTATTGCTTTAGTTCTTGTTGATATGCTTGTATTTGCGCTGCTTGTGCAAGAAGTTGTGCTTGAGCTTGTGCTTGTTTTGCTTCAGCTTGCAATTGAGCTTGCGCTGCTTGTTGTTGTAATAAAAGTTGTGCTTGAGCGACTCTTTGCGCTTGTAATGCTTGTGCAGCTTGGGCGGCTTGTTGTTGTTGCTATTGCAATAAAGCTTGGGCTTGTTGTGCTTGTTGCACTTGTAATGCGGCTTGTGCGGCTTTGGCAGCTTGCACAGCTTGAGCGGCTTGTTGCATAGCTTTTTGTTTATGCACTTGTTGGTATCCTCTTTGAAAACCAGCTTGTAATGTTGCGTCGAATTGGTTTGATGTGGTGAACGTTGGTGGTGGTGGAGGTGGTGGTGGATTTGGAATGGTGGTAGATGATGATGTTGTGTTGATTATTTGGTTGGTGGATGGTGTTGTGTTGATTACGTGATTGGTTGATGTGGTAAGTGGCGTCGTTGATGTGATCATGCTTTGCAATGTTGTGGGGGTGTTTGATGATGTTTCCATTGCTTGTGTGTTTGTCGTTTGTTGTTGTGATGTCAAAAATAAGTTTTGAGCATTTGGAAAAATGTTTTGATTGATGGTTGGGATGTTTTTTTGATTGATACTTGGTAGAGGGGGAAGCCCTAAACCAAGGAGTGGTGTAGATGACAATGGTGATGGTGGGAGAAGTGGAAATGTAAGGGGGGTGAATCCTTGTGAGAGTGTTGTGGTGTTGAAAATGTCCCCTGGTCTGAATATGTCTCCCTTCTCTTGTGAATTTGTGAGGAGAGGTGTTTGTGGTGCTCCATGAAAAGATGTTGATGATGGGTCATAATGTAAAGTGAGAGGAACATTTTGGTTTAATGGATTATGGAGGATGTTTTGTTCCACTATGGTGTTTGCATCCAAGTTTTGGTTATTCACAAGGGGATGTGATTGAAGAGCATTGAGAAATGCGTTTCCCTTGTTGACATTTCGTTGAGTTGGAGCAATCGATGTCATGATTTTTGGAATGTTTTGCGTGACATTTTAGGATGGAGGTGTAGATGAAATGGGGATGGTGGATGAGATTGGTGGAAAAGATGTCTCTACTATAGTGCTCACATCAAAATCCAAAGGCAACTTGGCCCCTTGTTTTGCTAGTTCAAGCATGTATAACAAAGGGTTAAGTCTCATCATGATGTTGATGATTCTATGGTTGTCCAGATTTTGGAGCATTTTAGCTATTTCTTCATGAGACATTCCCAAGGTAAGATCCTCCCCTTGGGTTTCTTCTTGTGGGTTTTGCGATGATGTTGGAAGGTTAATTGTGAGATTTCCATCCCCAATGGGATTCATTTCGGGAGTGGTTTGGCTAAGATCACTTGAAGCGGGTTTTTCTTTGTTGGCTTCCATACTCTTCTTGTATTGAGATCTGGTTAGGACCATAAAACGGGGATCAATCTTCGAGAATATGGGAGATGAATCTCTTGACTCTTTGGATTAATCTCTATTTTATGTCCCAAAGTGAAAGTTTTAGGATGTTTTTAGGATCAAATGTGATGATGATATGATGGTGATGTTTAAAGATGGATGTTATGGATGTTTTGGCTTTTGATAAATCTTGAATGAAATACTAGGCTTTGGATTTTTTGATTGGTTTGATTTTTGGATTTTGAGATTTCGTCCTTGATCTTGATTTGGATTTTGATTTTGATTTTGAACAAAAAGACCCTAAGATGTTTGATAATGATCTAAAGGATAGTTGTGTTCAAAGGATGATGATTTGGATATGTGTGAGGAGAAGGATGTATCTACCCACACCTACCCAAATAAGATGATTGTTTCATTAAGTATATGGAGAAGGATTCCTCTACATATACTAAGCTAGACAAGATGATTTGGATGAATTTGACTAAGGATATGCAAAAGGATGCATTTACACATTCCTAGCCAAAGGTGTTTTGATAAATGTTTTCAAAGACTTGGTCTCAATGATTTTGGATGATTGCTTGATTTTGTCATAAAGCCTAGTACTTCAAGGATGATTTCAAGGTTTTTCAAAAGATGATTTGTGAGATGGATTTGATGTTTTGAAAGATGTATGAAAGAGGTTTGATTTGTTTTGATCCTTAGGTGAACCTAAAAAGACACTTTGTGTTTTCCTAGACCTAGGTATTGAAGAGCATGCATATGCTTCCTAAAGACCTCTGTAACCAAGAAATGATTTGAACATTTTGGATTTCCAATCAATGATTTGTGCTTTTGGGATTTGGAGTCTTCAACACACATGAAAGTTCATTTTTCTTAGCTTTGCTTAATGGATTTATTTTACCAAAAACACTCTCTTTGATTAAAGTTTCAAACTAAGATGTTCAATGTCTTAATTTCTTTAAACCCCCACAAGATATTTTATGTGGAAATTCAATGAACTTAAGGCAAGGGTTTTCCTATTGTTTACTCAAGAAGACAAATTGAGGTATAATCCAATGCTTAGGAACCTCTAAGGACGTGAATCCCAAGGGAAAGCAATAACATATGGATTGAGTCAATGATATTTGTCTTCAAAAGGGTTTGAAATTTTGAAAATCATGTTGAATGTTTGTTTGCAAAATGTTTTCGAATACAACACTGTGTTTTCAAACCAAGACAAGTACAAGCCCTATGGATGTGTAAGACAATATTTGTTGAATCTCCACTTGGACAAGTCCAGCTACTATCTTTAGCGAATGGTTAGATGCTTGACCCCACTGGCTCCCCTCCACGACACTCACTTATACGGGCAGCCAAGCATCAACACCCATGAAACTCCCATGGCATGTTTTCCATTTCTACTAAAGACCGTAAAAGTGTGGGGTGGCTTCAGAACGACCATTCTTGCACCAACAAATAGATCAAGGATTTTGGAAATTTCTAGTACATGGGTTCTAGTAAGGACTTTCTGTTCGTGGAGATTGACCCATACGACAAGAGTCCCCTTTCAGATCTATCTTGTCGGAGCCGACCGCGTGATAATGGCGTTTAACCAATACCCACATTTATATCCCAGCTGGAAATACTCTTGGCTTTAGAGTGTTACTGGTTGAGTCGTTCCCTTGGGTGAGTACTTTTTCCCCAAGGCAGGCCCTCTAAGATGAACAAAAGCAAGCAAAGACACAATCCGTAACTCGATCAATCTTTGATGGCACAAAGAAAGAGAATGTACGCGAAAATGCCCCTACTCACACTCGCACAAGATGTTCAATTTTAAACCCAAATCGAAGTGTTTCAAAGCAATAAAATGTATTTCGAGTGTTTCTCTTGCACCCTAGGTCGCACGAAGTGCAAGGGGAGAGGATACGCACTTAAAAGACAAAATCACACAATTCAAGCACTTGATCGTTTTATAGCCTTCAAAGCAATTGTGAGTTCGTTTTAAGCACCAAAATGAAGTGTGAGTTTTGATTGTTCAATTCTTAACCTCAAACAAAATCTAGTGAGCTTGTCCTAAGATTCATTTTAAGCCCTTTGCAATGAGAAATCAAATTGTTCTTTTTAGACCAAAATGAAAATTAGTGTTCTAAAATGAAAAGATAAACAATTTCATGAAGTAGTGTTGATCAAACACTTAAAGCGTTTAAAAACACTTTGAGTTTTCAAAAAAAAAAAAAAAATTCCCCTCCTTTCGTTTTCATTTGCTATCCTTCTCCTTCGCTTTGTACCTTTTCCTTTCGCTTTTCCTTTGTACCTATGAAACAACATACATTTATGTGAGGATCAAACTATTGGATTTCAAGTCAAGTAGTTCAATATATCCACACAATGGCATGATTTTAAACAAAACAACTAAAATTTGGATGATAAAAGGATGGCTTCTAAGGGGATCATGCTTTGATATGGATTTTATTAAAAGGATATCATACTTTTTGGATTTTAAAAAAAAAAAAAAATCTTTCAAAGCATTATCTCAACCAAACGCTAACTACTTCAAATTTATAGATTTTGTTAACCATGAAGAAAGCATCATCACAAGTTCAAATCCTAGCAATTTCAAAATGAACCTAATGATGAAACTTGATATCTATTCCAAAGAATATTCACAACTATTGATCATATCTTCAAATATTTAAACAACCAATTTTGTTATAAAACATATGTCCAATAGTAAAGTTGGGTTTTACAAAGTTGCATCCTTTTATTGAAAGAACAGCGTGTCTCTTGGCATGACTTTGACCATTCTTAAATCTGCACCCATAAAAATGAGTATTTTTGGTAAAAGTAGAGTTCACAATTGTAAAGAAAGTCAAAAGTTATTTAATATCTATGTTTCTACGAAACAAGTTTATATTTATGACATGCCAACTCTTATCAATGAATGAAAATCTGTACTTTATGCATGGAGATCCCTGCGCCAAACTGTCAGTTTAAAATGTCATAAAAAATGGCTCAGTCCAAATTCTCAGATCAGTTTTCTAAGCTCATCATAAAGACTTTGATGGGACTAATTCTTCTTTTGTAGCTAATGCCTAGGAGTGATTTACTTGGCCAATTGATTCATTCATGTACATACAAAATAGTTTTTTGAAAAAAGACTTCAACATCCTTAAAAAAAATGCGCATACCAGTGGGTGAATATGGTGTCTATCTTAAATGCTATGCAAATGTTGTCATTTAGTTCACCTTTGCTGGCCAAGTAACAACTTTTGAAAATAAAATCTATTCCAAGCATTATGTAAGGACAACACAGATGCATACGTAGGAAATGCGAGTTATTTGACAGATTAACTCAAAGTGAAAAATGCAGATGAATTCCTAAATATACCAGATTTGTGTTGACCGAACAAAAGGAAAAAATAGAGAAAGTCTCTAGCTTAGACGCCCAACTATCCTTTTCACTATTCGCCAAGATTGCCCAAGGAAAGGCCATCCTATAGGTTGCTGACTATTTCAAAGTGTCTTATGATTGAAAGAAAGTTATGATGACATTTCCAGCGAAGACAAATCTCCCAATAAGAAGCCACGCGGCAGCATTAGTTGGTAAGTTTTGGAAGAAACTGTGAGTGACAGACATAAAGGTTAGCCAGTGACTTAAAAAAAAATGCCTTTATGACAAATCTCCCGAAACAACTGCAAGTGGTAGATATAAATGCTAAGGGAGACTTAAGTCCAATGCTTTTATGCCATGGCTTTCCAATCCGCGCATAATAATGGAACCTCTACGCAATTGTCAGGTGTAAATCTGAAAACAACATCAAATATTAATGCAATAAGTAGGTGTGAGAGATTTCCACAAGAGACTTCTACCAGTTCTGACTGTCATTCATCATTACCTGCAGATTATTCAAAGAAAATTGATAGAGAAAATCAGCGAAAAGAACGCATTTGGTAGGTGTAAGACTGATTTCAAAAGAAAAGCTTTAAAACTTTCAAATTCTATACTACTGCTTCAAAGAATGACAATCTAGACCAAAACGCATTTATTGTAATCCTTGACATTTGGCAGCTTGCAGATTTAAAAGACTTGGCAGATATAAAGTGTTCCATCAACAATAAAGCATTCTCCTCTAAAGTTTTCTAATGAACAGTTTGACCATAGAGGCTGAGGCAATAGTTCTTTTCAATGGAAACAAAGAGATTCAGGACTCATATCATGTCATTTCAACATAGGCATTCGTTTGCTTAAAGCTGATAATCACATAACATCAGGAAAAAATCATTGCAAGTGAAATGACTGGTTATGAGCAATACGCATAGAAGTATAACCGATGGGGTTGACTGTCAATAACTACAATCTCTAGATGATAAGATTCTAATCTCATGACTTAAATTCCTGACATTAGTACTTCCACACTTACATTCCTACAAAAATTTACAGACATTAGATTACTTTCAGACATTAAATAATCTTGAGAGTATAAACAAGAGTGCGGGCTAGCTCACAACCAAATGTTTGAAAAAATGATGCTATTTCATGGAATGTAGTAATTGCAAAACCTGCGCAAAAATAAATGTTATATATGCACTTGGAGGATTTGAACACATTTTCTAGCATAATGCGTTCCAAACCAAAAAAAAAAAGAAAGGCATACAAAACTCTTCTAGTGCCCGTCACTTCATCTTGATAGTTATAGCAAAATGAATTTCATTAAATAAGTAAAGAATGTGGCCCGTAGACTAAATAAAGAATACAACCAGCAAGATGACAAGTGTAGAAAGGAATTTCAATGCAAAAGAACAAAAATCATTATATGAGCCCTCTTTCTAGTGCCAAATGTGGTGCATACTTTTGAAATCTGCAAAAGACTAAGCTTCATACAAGGTTAGTAAATCACAAATTCTTCAAGCATGACCCTATGAAATACCTTGCAAATGTTCCAAAATGCAACAAAAGATAAAATAAAACCACAAGCATAATGAAAACACTCAACAAATTACCTATTCCATAGTGGATTGGTGTCACATGTGCTAGTGACCCTTTCCCAATCCTTGATCAATAGCTAAAATGATGAAGTGCAATGGAGATGAAAACAAGATTATTTCTCAAACCAAGAGAGTAACCTTGCATAAAAATTGTGGATCCAATGAATGAGGATTAAGCCTTCTTTTATAGATTTTCAAATGTGGTGCATACTTTTGAAATCTGCAAAATACTAAACTTCATACAATGTTAGTAAATCACAAATTCTTCAAGCATGACCCTATGAAATAAATTGCAAATGTTCCAAAATGCAACAAAAGATAAAAGAAAACCACAAGCATAATGAAAACACTCAACAAATTACCTATTCCATAGTGGATTGGTGTCACATGTGCTAGTGACCCTTTCCCAATCCTTGATCAATAGCTAAAATGATGAAGTGCAATGGAGATGAAAACAAGATTATTTCTCAAACCAAGAGAGTAACCTTGCATAAAAATTGTGGATCCAATGAATGAGGATTAAGCCTTCTTTTATAGATTTTCTTGGTGAGAGATTGGCCAAGATGGTGAATGTGGGACTAAATATCCTCCAATGAGAAGAAGACACTTGTCAAGTGGTGAGTGGTCAATGGTTGTGCAAGATTTGGGAAGAGTGCCCAGGAGAGGGAGAATTTGAATTCAAATTTTGCAATAAATGCTGAGTTTGACTTTGGAAGGGGACATGTAAGAGACATGTAAGGCCTCATAAATGCTCTCTTGGGTGTACATGTCCACTTGGGGGGGGATTCAAACTTGGAGAATATTCTCCCTTTATGCCAAGTTGAAAATAAAGATTTTGATAAATCAATTAAATGCAATTTCATGTGCAAGTGGCCAAATCTAGAGAATGCAAATGGGTGAGATGAGCATTTAATCATGGTTAGATTAAATTAATGATGATTAGGTTAGCTTAATGGTGTTTAGATTATTTTGACTTTTAGGATTTAAATATTTGATTTATTTAAATTAGAAAAGGATGGAAGATGCATTTTTGAGATTTTAATTAAATAAAGTTTGATTTATTTAATTAAACTATGATGTGAGCTTTTGATTTATTTAAATGATAAGAACTCGTTTTACCAGGTGAATGGATGTGATGCATTTGATTTATTTATTGAGCGGATGAATATGCATAATACAAATTTAACGTGTCTACACTATCTAGAGACTTTTCTTCTTTCCACTCTCCATAAGTTATGTGAACTCCTTGCTATTCCAATTGGAAAATTTTGTCATCAACCCATTTATTTTTCCTTTGTAGAATAGAATGCATGATTACATCTAATTCAGTCACTTCTTCTTTTTCCCTATCAATTACTAGAAAAGGAGACTTGGCTGGGCATGTGCAGGATCATGGTATGCCAAACAGGCCCTTAAGTGGCAAAAAATTCAGAGAAATCAGTGTTAGGAAACTTGACATAAATATTTGAATAAGTTATCTATATTATTTCAAAAATATGTAAGAATAAAATTTGTAGAAAATTGAATGTAGTTTCTAAAATACTAGGTTTATTTAAAAATAAATAAAATCTATTTGGTGAAAATTTGAAATTTCAATGTAGTACTTAAATTTCAGGGAAAAAATAAGAAGTAGGTGTCTCATTGACCACCCTAACCATAATAAAATGATAATATTTTTTGTAAGATTTTATATATAAGGAGAGGACTCATGTCCGATGTGATGCATATATTTTTTGTAATTTTTTCCAAGTAAATAATTAATTATGAATTTTTATTACAACTTTTAGAAAATATAAAAACTCGTCTGACCACCTTAACTTGGTCAAAAATTCATGAAATTTAATTTTTCCTTTTTAATCCTATAGTATGTAAAGCATAGAATGTGACGATTTTTGGATTCAAAAATATGATACCCTTTGAAAGTTATAGATGTTTTTCAATCAGCCTATCGATTAGGACTTTAGTCAGTAATTCTAATAGAAAATGAATAATAATTATTTATTAAATTCAAATTAAATCATAATTTATATTTTTGGAAAGCTGAGAATCTCCTCTAAAAACCCTTTTCGTTTCATTAATTTTGGGTGAAAAAAAAGTCATCAACCACATACCCTACAAATATTGCCACTTTTTGGCATACCATGATCCTGCACATACCCGGCTATAACATTATAAGCTATTTCATATAATGTGTTACCATCCTTTTGTATTTGATCCAGAACATCATATATGTTCAAGGTCCTTACGAACCTTAAAGACATTCTCATGTATACTCTTCCTTATCTCAAAATCATCAGCATAGTTTTCCTAGAAGTCTTTGACATGCAACTTGTGTGCATGTTTTTTTCCAACCTATTTCTTCAACTTTCCCCATAGATCTACATTTCCTTGTTCAGTGTGGAAAACAAAGTCATACTCTTGAATTTCCTTAACTAAATAGTCTACACAAGATATAATAGGGCATGAGTACAATCCCCTACTAAGAGTCATAGGATATGGGACTCTTGCTCAGTGTTTGGATTGGAGCAACTAGTGTGACAATTGTGTAGAGGGGGACCAACCACACCAAGGATCCAGGTCATGGAGAGTCGAGAGTGGAAGCTGTTCTCATCTACCTTAGGTTGGACAAGCATTTAAGGTCAAGGATAGAGAATGAAGAGAACTCCTAGTGATTTTGACACTCTACTCAACTGAGAGTTTTGATGGGGCTAAATGAGCAGGCTTCTGAAACCCAAGCTATACCTCAAACAACTCTTTACTAGAGGATAGCAGTGGATGTTAGGGATGACAATGTAATGCAATAGCATCTCATAGGTGCACTGACATCCGTATGGATAGAAAGTGCAAGGACACAAACAAAGTGACAATAAATCCCACTAAATAACTTAGCTAGAATTTTCTAATGATGACTAAAGTAGTGAATAATAGAATAACTAAAATGACGAAAAAGATAACATAGAAGATAACAAGGACAAAGGTGGTGGAAATGAACTCACAAAGCATCTAGCTCACTAGCAAGCTTCAAACAAACATGTACCTACGTACATCCAAGAGAGAAAAATTGTTGGGCCTATATAGGGGTTTGTCGTAGTTAAACCTCTGCTTTAGAGTTTCCACCTCCATGGACAACCAGATAGATAGAGAGATAGAAATATGATAAAGAAGATGAAGATGGAATAGAAATAAAAAAAATACTATGAGATACACTATGCTACTCAAATCCAACAACAAATGAATACAAAAGCATTACCACCCTTGACCAAAGGCACTCAAGGCCAATGAGAGATGAATGCAAGTCCACAACTATGGAAAAGTTGACGAAGGTGCAACAACACCGAAAGAATTCTCACAAGACACCAAGCTCCAAATTTTATGGTAGATGTGTAAGATTTTGTGATTGTTGTAAATGTGAAGCCAATAGTGTAACATATAGCTCAAGAGTGTGAGGAGTTGTGAGAATTTCCTTCAAGAATGTTTAAGTGTGTAGAGAGATGAATCAGAATGAAGAATACCCATTTGAAGGAGAGTTTGAGAGGAAAAGAGTTGTTCAAAGGTCAAGAAGAAGGTGTAGGGGTGTTGTGTTTCATCACCAATGGATAAAATAACACCTCTATAGATTCTAGAGGTAGGAATCTTGTCAAGATGGTAGTGTACCACAAAAAAATCCACAAGTCACACATGTGTACCCGACTTAAATTCCCCTTGACACTAAAAATAAGTGCTAAGTGGATGGAGTACATAATGAGGATGTGAAATTACTTAGTTGGATTTTATTTTTATAAGGTTGAGGATGTGAAAGGGAAGTTTGCAAGGGTTTCAAATTCACTCCCATATATTTCTCCCCACTTTAGCAAACATGAGTGCCAATGAGTGTTTGGTAAAGTAGATTGAAAGAGTTTAGAAACATATACCTAAAACGTTGAGGAAGTAGTCTGCAATCTAGTGAGCTCAAAATTTTAGGGTAGGAAAATAACTCCATAGGTACTCTCTCCTAAGGAGGTTCAAACAAAGTGCACCGAAGGCCCGCACACCAATGATGGAAAAATCTCGTAGGATGCAAGCACTTCATAGGTCCTCAGAGGTGCAAAGAAGGTGACCCCAGGTACTCTCTCCTGAAGGAATCCTAAAGTGAGGGGACTCCAAAGAGTAAGAATGGAAAGCAACTTCACAAGCACACCTTCTAGGCAACATGTTAATCCAAAAACAAAACATGTCAGAAATAAAAAAAGTAGCCATGTAGGTAGAAAAGTAGACAGTCAAATAGATAGTCAAAAATTGAAGGAAGAGCTTTCAAAGGGATTCCTTGGGAACCCTTAAAAATAAAAGGGGTCCACTAAGGGGATGCTTAGTTTTAAAGTACTAGAGCTTTTTTCACAAATCAATTCAACATCAATGAATCCTTTTTAGAGATTTCACTTCATCAAGGAATTTTGAAAGGAAAAAGGTCCCCTAGCAAGGGGAAGGTAAGAAATTCACCTAGAAGAAGGTGCTCCCTCCTTGAAGGAAAGTTTTTCAAATTCATTATTTATGAACCCATGATGAAGGAAAAGTATTCCACTTGGGGTCCTTCATGAGGAATGCGATTTTTGGAAAATATTTTGAATATATTTTCAAGACAAGATTTACTGGCCATCAAATGCATTTTCTGAAAAATCAAAGTGACATGAGAGCCCCCCTTAGGATGGTGTGTGCCAAACACAAAGGTCACGTGACATCCTAAGGAGAGAAGAAAGAATGAAAAGGTGATGTTGTGGCTCATGGAAAATAATGAGATCTAACCATGGTAATGTTGTCACACATGCGAGGAACAACACATGAGCACCACAACATCATGAAATAAGCAAGAAAGAAGAGTGAAAAAATGAAAGAGAAAATAGCATCACGAACAAAGGACATGGGAAATTTGGTATTTCGGGGTTAGAGCTGCTCATAAGTATAGATAAATAGACATAATAGTATGTAAATGAGTTGTCAATAACCCCCTACTATATCACACCATATGAAGAAAGGTATGTGAAGAAAAAAAAAATGGGTCAATATGAAAGGGAAGCCTAAATTCCCCTAATACTTTTCATCATCCCTAATTGTCGAAAATCAATAGAAAACAAAGGAAGAATGATGTGAAAAATAGAGGAATTTATATGACACAAAAACACTCTCGTATCCAAGCACCTACAAGGGTGACAAGGGTCATCCAAGAACACATAACACAAGCAAGGGGGAAACACAATACACACACATAATCTATTCTACAAATAAAGAAGAGGTGCCCCTAGTCCTCATCAACCTATAAGTCATCATTCTCCTAATCTAGATCATTGTACGAGGAGGGAAGATGATCCTGCAAGGGACAAATATCAAGGGGGGAACCCTCTAACCCTCCCACAACAAGAGCCAAGGAAGAAGGCCCCTTGAGCTCTTCTTTGCTCAGTTCTTGTGACATGAAATTCAACGACTCCATGAAAATCGTTGATAGGTCCAAGACCTCATCCAAAGAATTAAACATGGACTTCACAAGAGTTCCATGTGTTAACTCAACAGGCAAGGGAGGTGGCACCTAAGATTCACTGCTAGGCTCACTAAATGATTTGGGAGCAATAACAAACTTTAGGGACATCAGGGATCCTTTTTTCACTAGGATGACACAAGCCAATGTAGAACTACCCTCTAAAGAAGGTGAACCTTTCTTCTAACCCACATTGCTAGCAGGGTCATCCTCTATCTTCCACTTTATTAGGGGATGTGAGATTCCTATGGATGAAGCAGAAGCCATGGAGAAAGAGGAGAAAATTATGATATACACCACCGAGGTATTTGGCATGTCCACAGGTTTTGAGAATGGTAGGATGTTTGAGGGGACATCAGAAGGGGTAGCTCAATCAAAGGAGTGATAAACACCTACACCCTTTTTGGGTGAGGATCGTTTATGCTTGTGGCTGGAGTAGGAAGCAAGACTGAAATTGAAGGAACTGAAGCAAAGGGGATGGGAGAGGAGGACACATCAAAAGTTGCCAAAGCAAGAGCTATTAGCTCCTCTTCCATCTTTCATAGGGTTGTCTGGTCAGAGGCTAGAGCCTTTCTCCAATGCTTGCGCTCATGTGCAAGGTAATTTTTGTGACTCCAAGAGCTAGAGGCTGATGGTTGAGAAGGGATGGAAGACTCCTATTCAACCATCAGAGTATCCATCATGTCCATTTCTAGCAGAGGGAGAGACTCCTGGATGGGAACATGAGGGAGAGGTTAAGAGGATGAAGGAACAATAGGGGGGAGTTGGCTCTAATGCATTAGTGGCAGGCCTCTTCCCATTTACTACCTGAGAGGCAGAAGGAATAGGAGGTCATTGAGGTTGAGACATAGAGGACGCCCCATAGTGACCCTTCCCCTTACCATACACACTAGGTCAAGGTCTCGTGGGTAAGATAGGATGGTCGGATACCCTAAACTTATCTTTCTACCAAGTGAGCACCATTGGACTCCTTATGCAAAATACAGGAGTAGTAACCAAAATTTCCTCTACAGGGAGGAAGGTAGAGGCGAGGCCCTAAGAATGGGTAGGCTTTCCCTCCCCCTTTTGACAAGAAGACGTAGCTTGCTGTTGTGTTATTGGGTGAGTCACTTTTGGTTGTCCTTTGCCCCTAGTTTTGTACTATATATAATTTCAGTTAAGTAGATCCATTCTAGGAGGAAGCAAACCAACCAAGGTAGGCTAAACGTGATCTAAGGAACAACCCCTATGGGATACCAATGGGTTGTATCCTATGTGACACACAACATGCACAACACCTTCATGAGAAAAAATAGACATTTGTGAATAATGAAAGTCATTATGTTCATGGAAGCTAGCTATGGGATGCCCAACTTCACCCTGAACTGATCATATTTTGGAATGACATCAAAAGTTGTATCCACAACCCTAGGTCCTACTAGGATGGAAAGAGGTATAGAGCCACACAACACAAGAGGGAGACCATCATGCATACATCTAATAATTTATTTTTTTCTCATATTCCTCCCTCTATAATGAAGTTAGCCACAATGTCTCTTCTATGATAACATTCACCCAACTTGAGGGTCAACGATGAATCCTGTAACAATGTTTCTATTGAGGTGAGTAGGGATGTAGAGGGGAGAGGGCTTGTTATTCAAAGGCAAGTCTTACAAGGTGAAAATCACATCGAGAAAGCCAGTTGTAGGTTGTGGGAGAAGAGTAGGAGTGAATGAAACAACATTAGCATATGTTGAGGCTTTAGGAGAAGCATCAAAAGGATATGATAATCAAGTTCACAAAGTGAGATAGAAATGGGTCTCTGTAAATCTACAATTCACTATTTACTTTAACCATTGACGTATTCATTTTTTTCTTCTTCCCATCGAGGTGCATGCTACCATCGTTGATGTGATCTTGTATCTCATGATGTGCAGGCATGTGCAACATTCAATATCATGCCCATGAACCCGATGGTACTGGAAAAAAGAATTTCCATCATACTATTCAGGATAAGGCTCCTTCAAAGGTTGAGGATTTTCCAATGTTATAATCTAATGCTTCAATAAATTTTTCAGAATAGAAGAATAAGAATCAGACAATTTTGTAAAATTTTTGTTACACCTGAGGCCATGATCATTAGTCACGATAACTATGTTTGCAATAGAATTTCATTTTATTGAAATGTACACAACATGTTTTCCTTTAGAATGCGAGCATGAGGAGGATCCCTTGAACTGAACCAACATTTCCTAGTACTCCCATAGCGCAACACATAGATGTGCAAAAGAAGGGTATTTCATTGATGAAAATTTCTCTTTCTAGGCTCACTGTAGGTTTTCTATGAATACCTTCTACAGATTTGAGTCGGGAAATAGATACAAGATTTTTGAAAAGAGAGCTTGATATCACACAATGAAATCAACTATCTTCTTTTGTTCTCCCTCCTTACATCGAATGATATCTGAGAAGGTCATCTTGAGATTGATGTTAGCTTGAAATTGATGGAGAGATTGATTGACGAGCTAGTCAAATGAGAATATAGAATTGTTAGGCAAGGAATAGTGCCACTATAGTGTTGTATTCTTGAGAGATCAATGGAAATTAGGTTGGGAGGAGGCTTGAGATAGGTTTTCCAACTGGCTTTGCATTTGGCCCATATTCTAAAGAAGAGCATTCAAAATAGGGTTTGAAGATGACAAAGGTCTAATAGAGCCTCCTCTAGAACCACCACCACCGTAACTACCTCTGAAACCACCTTCGAAGACCACAGGAGCCACCAACAAGACCACCATTGTGGCCCCTGCTAGAGCCACCGCCATGGACTCTACCTTGGAGCCACCACTGCCAGCATCACCACCGCTACCAAAGCCACCACAAATCATTCCACTAGAGCCCCCACCACCAAGGGTAGTAGGAGGGGTGAACCTGAAACCAAGGGGTATTCTACTTGCCTTGATAGTGTGGGGTTTCTGAGAAGTAGAGGAAATACTGATCAAGGGGAATTTTTTAGCCATGCATACAAGCATGTTAGGAATCGACTACTTCACCTCGGCTAGTACCAGGACCTAGTTTTATATGAAGGGATGTATTCTTTAGTTAGAACGGTGAGGCTGCATAAGAATTCTATGCTTGTATGATCCTTTCCTAACATGTATCCCACCTCGCTATCAATATTGGCAACTCTTGTCATATTTGGTGCTTTCTCCAAATTATTTATGAGGTCTAACAACCTCATATATAATGCCAAAAGTTTTTCTATAGGAATACGTATAGCATCATCCTCATCCATGGATGATGTCATAGGGGACACTCAAGGAGTGGGTGTCGCCATGCCCATCCTGGTGCCCTGGGTCCTGGTTACCCTGATTTGGTTGCTGCTAGTGCCCATGACCTAGCACCTATACCTTTTCCCACTCTGGTTGCTAGCCTCTACCTCAGCCCCCATCTTTGCCATCATCTCTACCCGCATCTCAGCCTTTGCCTTAGTATTGGCCTTTTCCTCTCCCTTTGGCTCTAAGGTATCCACATGCTAGATTTTTCAGGTGAGTAGGTGGCCTAGACCATGTATAATAATCTAGGATCATGCCTACATTAGATATTCCCTGATCATATGTCAAGGCTATGCAACAAGCTTCCTAAACCCATTGATTGCTACAACCCCTGCTCAATCTGTGCTCCCCACTGTATCACCCTCTGGGACTTGGAAAATACTATAGTGTAATCATTGGAAAGAACATCTTGAACCTCGCTAAACTTCTGAGCAACATGGTCTGGCAGGTACCACTTTATCATTGTGTGCCCCCTCCCCTGGAGGTAGTGATTTTTTTGAGTGAAATAGAGTTGATGTTGATCATCATACCATGCAAGGTGTTGAAGCCATGACCTCCATATAAAGATGGTCATGTTATCAATAACATGATGCTAGTAAGCTAAATCTACGGGGCTTGTGTTTTGAAGAGTCATTGACACCATATATCTAAAGACAATGGGCTCATCCTCATGTATGTCTACTAAAACCACCAGTTGCCTCAGCACTGCAATATGCTTATATGCCCAGATGTGGGGTAGTGTAACACTTGCCCTGATGCTCCAACCCTTGCAATAGATGGAATCATGCATGTCATGATACAATGAGGCAAGAAGAACTAGACCTCATGCATACATTACGCACCTCTTGATCATGCCCTCCCATGCCAATACTCATTGAAGACTAAAACCTCTACCCCATCAGTCTAAGGAAATAACTCTAGAAATTGGTGCTGCAACAAACAATCTAAAGATGGGCACTCGATCTTGATAGACATCAAGGTCTATCTATGAGCTAATTAGAATGAGCGAACACCTATGTAAAAGTGAGAGACATGTGTCTCTCCTGAAATCTAGGTCATAGATGATGTGCTTGTTATGGATCAACAATTTCAATATGTGCCATATGTCCTCAATGTCACGATGGCCTCACCTGTTGATAGGTGAAATGAGGAGGTCTCGGTCTTCCACCTCTCAATTAGGGTTATCATCAGAGCAAGATGGGTCTGGACCTTGAGCAAGAAAGCAATAAAACCTAACCCTAGCCTACCCAACCACTCTACCTCCAAGTCATCAAAGTCTCTTGCAGCTTCCAAAATGTTGGAAAGGTTCTTACGACATCAATGGGGGAGTATCCTCCTGCATGTATCATGCACATAGTGTCAATTTGCTGGAAAAGTTGAAAAATTAATCAAAATTTGAGACTTTACATCCAAAACATTAAAAACATTACTAAAATCAATATCGTCACTCTTTCAAGGGTGCATCGTTTTATAAATTTTGGTTGTGCATCACCAAATTGGAGACAAGTGTCACTGCGCTCAAAAGTGAATCGACATTTGCATGCATCAATCTATTAAGAAATTCAGGTGCATTGCTAAAAGCTATGTTTTTCGACCACTACTTTCGAGTGACACTACACCTAAATAGCCTGTGCGTCACTATATCAATTTAGCATCTTCCTACTCAAATGTGTCGCCCAACCAAAAAATGGTGGAGTGCCACCAGATAGAAGGTGCATCTCTATAAAATCAATAGCGACGCTTCTGACACATCAATTGCGTCGCTATACAATGATGCATCGAGGGACCTAGTTTTGACCCCCTATTAATTGCACCTAAATGAAAAAATCGAAACAAGTTTTGAGTCACATACCCAGGGTCCTAAGTCTACTCGCCAAGTTGGTACTCTCAAACTCACTCTACAAGGTAAGAGGAAGCACTCATTGAGCCATTTTGTCAAAAGGTCAAAGCTCAAAAGACAAAAATCTCTAAGGGTGTGAATGCACAAATGAATTGAAAGTGACCCTTTATCACCTATTTAAGCTAAAAAGTTGGGGTGTTTTTCCATAATTTGAGCCAAAAGCTACGGTTTTGACCTATTTTACCTATTTCCACCCTGCACGACCTATTTTGTGTCATTTTTTGTGTTTTTGAGGCCATTTTTGGCATCTCAAGGCCTGTTTTAACACCTGAACCTATATTTTAACCTTTGTCAATAAATCAACCCAAAATTCAAAATTTTTGCCCGATTTCTCAAGGGGGCAAGGAACCAGCTTATTCCTTCCACTAGGGCAATACTGGGGCATCCAAAAATTAGATTTTTTTTTTTTTTGATATGAGCAACAATTGTTAATTTGAAATGTATCAATCTTTGAACCAATGTAACATGTACCTCGCTTCAAAGAGGGGAAAAATGTAGACACTTAAAAATGTTCTAAATGATATCATGCACTCAAATTAGGTATACTAACATCATTTCATCCTAAAATCCATCCACTTTTCGCTTAGTTAATTAAATTATCCTAGAGCTATTTAATTAATTGCATCATTTTCAATCTATTAACCTGATTAATCTAATTAGCTTAACTCACCCCTTTTCATGCTAACATTTTGTCCTATCAAATTGAATAAATCAAATTATTTAATTTAATCCCTAAAGTTCTCTTATTTAATTAAATAGCCCTAAGTTATCTAATTAAATATCACATTACTTCCTCTTTTCATTAACTAAATTAATTATTTAATGAATACCCTAATTTGCATAATTGAAACTTTATTTAATTAGCAAATTACTAATTAAATCTAATTCCCCCACTTGCAAGGGAATATTCCAAAGAAATATTCCTCCTTTGTGCATTCCTCCAAAAATAGAATATTCCTTTGGAATATTCGTTTGCACAATTAAATTTGGTTTTAATTAACTAAATATCTAATTTTCCTCACCCATGAGAATATTCTTGGAGAATATTCCCTTTCTTCACTCATTTGAAAAGGGGAATATTCCTTTTTGCAACAAAATCTCAACAAGACTTCTTGTGCAAGTTTTGAAATTATGTTTGTTTGGAAGAATATGAACCCTTGATTCTTTTCTTGATCCATGTGATCATTGATTCTCATCCTTTGATGAGAATCATTGATCCATGTTTCATCTTTCCTCCAGTTTTCACCATTGATTAGATTTTTCAATCTTAGACCCTCATTTCTGATTTGTCCTCCTATAAATAGGTCATTAATTTGATACAAATGGAACCATCTTTTAAGATCAAAACTCATGTTGTTAAAATCACTTGCATTGTGCACTCATATTTCATGTTTTAAAATGAATTTTAGGTTAATTTCTTGCATCATATCAGCTTAGCTTCCATTAATTTATTCCATGGTAACTTAGATGCATCCATTTAACATATTTTATAATTAGGGTTTGAATTTTTTGAGATTAAACTTCATTTAGGATAGATTTTCATGCACC
>VDFB02105785.1:561982044-562107521 GCA_007258455.2 Sequoia sempervirens
AAGACTGTGGAGGCGTAAATAGCCTTCCTGATTCTGTTGGCAACCTGTCACTTATGCAGTACTAAAAATAGAATGTTGTATACTTTAGAAGCTATACAACATCACTGCTTGTTCATGTTTTGAGGTTGCTTGAGTGGAGTTGAAGAATGAGGTTAGAATGCTAAATGCTTTTTGTGGTGACTTTCATTGAGTCTTAATAGGTCATCATGATCATCATTTTTAGGGATGGCTAGAAGTGGGAAGTGCTATGCTAAATGCCGCTGTAGGAGCGGTAGAGAAATGCTGCCATTTCTCTAATTACACGAGCATGTTCTCTAATGCTGCAGAGGTCCACCGAGCATGTTCTCTACTGCTGCAGAGGTTCAGATAAGAGAGGGAGAGTTGACATAACATGAGACTTTTGTCATTGGCTACGAACAGGAGTAGTAAGTATTTTAATGTAGAAGAGCCCTAGGTTTAGGAGGTGGTAGATACTGAGCATTATTTCCTAGTGGCTGATACAGGGTGGTTTGAGGTTGTACGTTATCTTATACATAGGGTTTTTGTATTGCTCATACATGTTATTATGTTTTAGTGTTAAAGTTAAATTGGGCTTTGGATTATGCTCATTTTTTAGCTTTGCTTTTTTTTGTTATCATATCTTTTCAATTGCAATGTTATAGTTATAGTTTTCCTATTAATAAGGTAGAGCTTCTTAGATAACTCACATTGATATATTTTAAATTTTGTATAACTCACATTGATATATTTTACATTTTGTATTATTATATATTATTAAAATAAAATTTATGTAAATTTTTATGTCACAATTATATACATTTGTATCATTATATGCTTTGGTGTAATTTTGACAAATATATATGATACAAAATGTTACTTTTGTGTAATAATCCTAACATAAAATTTACATTAACAAATGTTTTCTTTCATGATAAATCCATTAAAGAGTATCAAAACTCTAGAATTTTAACAAAATTGATTCCAAAAGAATACAAAAAAGATAATTTTAATTCAGGGGTCACATAATTCTAATGCAAATGATGTGAACATAATAAGGAATGTATTTTATTTTATATATAACACCTAATCTATATTTTGACAAAATGTAATTAAAAAACTTGATATGGAGAAGCACATTATTAGAAGGTACAATAAATTGTTTATAATTTGGAGACAAGTATTGAGATTGTCATTATTTAAATCTTCACAATTACATTCATTTATAACTTATACTTCACACATTCTTCACACAAATATAAATGAAATAATATGAAATTTCACTTTTATATAGCAAACTTAACATTTTTTTATTACAAACAACATAATAATAAATTTAATAAAGAAGATAAAACAAAAAACTAAAATTATTTATTTATTTAAAAAAAAAATAAAAACTATCTTTAATAATAATATATATGTAGTCTTTATTTTAAGTAACTTCAATTCATAAAACTTAATATAAAAATTTCAACTTATTTAAAAAATTTTAAAAAATAAATTATTATTTAAAAACAAATATATTTTTAAAATATTAAAAAGTGCAGAAATTATAATTAGCAACTGTCAAAACAAATATAAAGTTGTCATTATTGAGGCCCCCTTGATATCGTCATATTACATCATACTATTTGTCTTTATATTGGATGTCCCTATGTTAACCTAGCTTCTAAAGCATATTAACCTAATTGACTAAACTATACAACATGGCTCTAAAATTAATCGGATTGCATTCTCAAAGATATCAAATTCTATTAATAAATTAGAAATACATAGCTTCACTTCATAAAATTTAATATAAAATTTTCAAATTATTTTAAAAATTTCAAAAAAAAAATAAAAATTTAAAAAGAAAATACATTTTTCTAATATTAAAAAGTGCTGACATTATAATTAGAAACTGTCAAAACAAATATAAAGCTGTCATTATTGAGGCCCTCATGATAACGTCATGGTACATCATACTATTTTTCTTTATATTGGATGTCCCTGTGTTAATAATAATAATAAAGTTCTATTTATTTATTTTTATTCTATTATATATATAATAAAAGACTGTTAAATAAATCTTGTATATTTTCCGTGTTTACTGATTTGGATGAAATCAATATTTTTATTGGATTAATTCAGCAAGTTAATAAGAAAATTGTACTAATATTTTTTTATTTTGTTTTATTTTATTAGTCCATAGATTATATATAGTGTTAGATTTGACCTAGAAATAAGTTTCACACCTATGACTCATATAGTTGAAATATACATCCTCTAATAATTATAGGTAAATTTATCTTGGTCTAGGAAAATTCATCGCTAACAATTTACCAGAAGAAAATTCACCACCAACAATTCACCGCCATGGAAAATTCATCAACAAAAAAGTTACCGCCAAGTAAAATTTACCGCCAACAATTCACCAATGTTTTTTAATATATATTACACAAACTTTATGAATTGTGAGCGATGAATTTTACTTGGCAATGAGATTCATCTTGGCGGTGAGTTTTTTGTCAATGAATTTTCCATGGTGGTGAATTTTCCTTCGGTGAATTGCTGCCCTGAATTTCGCGGATGCCAAATTTACCCATATGGAAGAGATAAATATATGTTTCAAGAGGAAATCAATTTATTTCTCATTCACACTATATATCTATTTTTCCTTCATAAATTGATATTCATTATATTACTGATTTTTTCTTCAACACAATGATAAAATTAATTCCAAATACTTCATCCAGTTATATTGTCATTTAGATTTTCTCAACTAAAAGTGAATTGGGAAAAAGGGTCTGTAGAGACATATAGCCAACACATTTTTTCAGATTTCGATTTTATTCACAAATTACTATTTATTTAATATAGTGTATATATATTAATGCTTAATAGGCATACATCTTGAAATATGAACATAATAATCTCTATTCAACTTTATGTATTTGAAAATTTAAATTTTGATCGCATTTTACACATTATATGACTTATATTATAAAAAATCATTTTATACTTATCGAAATATTTTATACACATCATTATGTCCTTTATATTTTCAAATTAATTTTGACAAATACTTCTTTTACTGAAAATACTTATGGTATAAATACATTTACTCATTACAAATTTGATAAAATAAAAGCAACTATTTCAAATAAGTATAAATATATTTGCTCATTGTAAATTTGAAAAAATAAGAACAACTCTTTCAAATATACAATTTCATCCAAAAAATATGGTTTTATTCAAAAAACAAATAATTTCTTAGAAACTACATTAGAAATGACATCTTTTGGGACTATGATGAGATTCTTCATGAAAGTTCTTTAAATTTAAAGTCTTGAAGGTGCTATGTCTCAAAATAGAAATGTCTTGTTAACATAAGTTTATCTAATCATTTAGGTGTATAATCAAATACAAAAAATTTAAAGTACAATGTAAGATGATTTAAATTCTTTTGCATCTCTTCTAGAACCATCAAACATGTAAGATCATTTAAATCATTTTGCATCACTTTTTCCCATATTAGTGCATTGCTTAGTTTAATGGTTCTAATTTGATGGCTTAAGGTAAATAGTATTATGGGAAATAGTGTAGTTGGTTATAAATATTTCTTTGATGGTCACTTGGTAGGTGCCTTACAAATTTTAAGCAAAGGGGCCTCCTTTAATCTTTTCTATTGTGAAGATTGAATTCCTTGCCTTGGGTAGAGTACTTCCCTTATTGTTTTTTCCCCAATGAAGTACCTCCATAGGAGTACTTGTCGTATATCAAGAGATTGGTTCATGGGTGTTTGTCGAATGTTTACTTGATGGATTAGTATATTCCTAAGTAGTATAGTGTGATTCATGGTATTTAGATATGTGTGGAAAAATTAGGTAAATGAATGATGTTGATAAACTTTTGAAATGTTGAATTATTGGGTAGACAATTCTTCTCCCATTAATTACATCACTTTATATCCTCTATATTGCTTTTCATTGCAATGCATAATTTTATAGACCTTAAACTAACGAACTTTTCATGTTAAAAAGATTAGGCTTACATGTGCTTGAATAAATGTGCTTTTTAAAAAAAAATAGTGGGTGGAATTTTATAATAGTTATATATATGGATTTTGAATTTAATTGTCCCGCTTCCTTATAGTTAAAAGGAAAATAACATCATGAATATAATGGGAATTTTAATCTATATTTATATTTGTTGATCTTGATTATGCATATAAGGGAATTTGTATGTTTATTTATTGGTGTATGCTATTTTTTAAAAATTGTAATTTAATTTTAAATCTATTCCTTAGATAGAATAATTTAAATAAAATAAAAATGCTATTATTTATTTGTTGATCTAATTACAAATATATGACTAATTGAACTAATAAAAGATCTCCCTTCATCAATTCCAAGCATGCTCGTAAAGAGTATCATTATTTTATTTTCTAAGCATTTCTCGGTGAAGATTTTGTTTCTATTATGGTTGTCATTTTCCCACCCCATTTCCAAATGTCCTTTTACAAATCACACACATGCAACTTTTATTGTTATCAAATAATCAAAGGTGTTCCTATTACGAAACTCCATAGGTGATGGCAAACTTGCACCCACCAGCAGACATTATCACGATATCTACCAGCTCGTTTGAGGGAGACATTATAGGATCAAAAGCTAATGTTGCTCCTCCCTCACCTTCAGACTCTTCTTCTGTTATTTGGGCTGGCGTGTACCAAAGCAACGTTGCAGTCCTCGCAGAGAACATTGTGAGAGGTTGTGAAGACACTATTGAAGATGCTAAAAAGACATGCGAAGAAGCCTTCCAAGTGGAAAACCATGACATCGAGATGGTGCAACAGGCAGTCCAAAAATTCCATACAACTTATTTTGTTCTTGATGCGTATTGTGACTTCCTTCGAGCAATGAAATATGATGCATTGTATGGAATGGGAAATGGTACTAGGATTAAGGAAGATTTTCTAAAACTCCTAGCAGACATAAAGTAGATTGTAAATAGCTTGCTTAAGATAGCTACTTGTTTTTTTGTGGTGTTGGGGAGAATGGTTTTGCTTTTGACACAACATGACGACATCAACTTATGATTTTTTGTGAAGATGGGGAGCATGGCTTCCCTCTTGATATAGAATGTATACAATGCCTACTAATCATCCGACCCCTTCTTTTTTCTAGCACAACAAGTAGTTAAACCTTATATGTGGTGTTGGAAAATCTATTGTGCAGTGGGAAGAATGTACAACTCCTTCCCCCCCACTCTACTACTTTTTCCTTTGGTCCTTTCCATTGTACATATGCATCAACCAATATGGCAGTTGACTCGATGTTTCTACATGTTAATTTTCTATCTTCTTGACTTCATGTATCTTGAATCTATTCTAATTGAACTATACACATGTATCTTTGAGCTATTGCAATCAAAACTATACATATGCCATGTATGCAACTGACTAAAAATTAGTATAGCTGATAATAAATTGCATAGAGAGTATCTATTTTTCCTTTCCTCGCTCCACATAATGAGGTAGATGTTCATAAAAAATGTGCATAACTGAATTTCTTCTAGCCGTGTTGCTCCTTGCACCCATTTCAGTTTAGTTGCTTGGCTCTTCTTTGGGCTACTTGACTTTATCTACCAATAAGTTGCTATAGTTTGATGGAAGGGTTGTTCTATTGACTTCTTCGCACAAGCGCCTTACATCCAATACATTTGTGTAGGATTCTCTCCTTTCCTTGCACCATGGCAAGCTTATTGACTCCAGATGCAATTAGATTGATGCATAGAGGAAATGTGGCTTTGGAACCTCATGTCCAAGTCATAGCTATCTCAAGTTTTGGCTTTGAATATACACACATCAATCGATATAGGTTGGAAATCTCTGATGGTGTGCACAAGCACAAAGCATCATTACCAACTAAGTATAACTCCTACATAGAATCCAATGTGCTTGCACCTGGCTCCATCGTGCAATTGAAAAGATACAGCTGTCCTCAAACAGCTAGCACACGGTATGTTTATGAACTAATTTCTATATGGCACAAGAATAAGTGAGACCTACTCTCCTCTTAGATTTTGTTACTTATACTTTATCTCACTTTAAATATTTAGGTGGATTGTTATTGTCAACCTTGAAATTGTGCACACAACACATGCTATTGTTGGGGAGCCAGTTTTCCTATGCACAGAAGATCTTGAACAACTTGGGCGCTCAACAGGAGAATCCTCTGGCTTGGCCACATCTTCAAAAAACCCTTGCCTTCCTGAAGACTAGCTCCTCGACGTCTACTATTTGGTGTCAATCCAATCCTACCGAAGGGGGCACCATTGACAATAACGCCTATCAAAAACTTGAATCTGTTTCAGCCAAGGTGGACTGTTAAAGGTCGTGTAACTGTGAAGTCTGAAATACGTAGCTACACCACACAGAAAGGAAGTGGCCATATCTTCACCTTTGATATCATAGATTGTGAAGGAACTGAGACATGTGACATGCTTCAATGAAGCAGCTCACACCCATTGTGATAAAATTATCACGGGAGCTACATACACATTGTCTGGAGGCATGGTTCGACCTGCTAATAGAGTCTATAACAAGCTTAATAGCGGGTTGGAAATTTCTCTTATGCCTGACTCAAGGGTTTCCCTCTGTGAAGATGATGATTCCATCCCTAAAGAGCACTACTCTTTCACACCCCTCAATGCATTGGTGAGCAAAAGCAACGGTTCAAATGTTGATGCAATTGGAATTGTCACTTGTGTACATCCATGCACCACAATCAGGAGAAGAGATGGGACAGAGGTCGCAAGATGACTTTAACAATTCTTGACATGTCCAACACAAATATAAATGTTACTTTATGGGGCTCGTCAGCCGAAAAGGAGGGTGCACAGCTGCAAGAGAAATACCTCATGCGTGAATCACCAGTTCTCGCTATTAGAAATGGGCATGTGTCTGAATTCAATGGAAAGGTGATCAACACCTCATCCACTACAAAACTATCGATAGACCCTCAAATAGAAGAGTCAGAACAGATTAAAACATGGTTCAAAGAAAATGACACTACCATTCAGGCTTTGTCTACTAGCTCCTTTCACATGCCCCCACCTGCTAGAAGACTGACGATCAATGCCATTCGTGAAGAGGCTCGAAATACAGCTCAACCTCTACAATGCATGTTGGTGGCAACAACACGATTCATAAAAACTGACTCATTTTGCTATCCAGCATGCCCTTCCCGCTCAAGTAACAAGCCTTGTAAGAAAAGACTATCGCAGACAAAATGATGGAAAGTGGTTTTGTGCAAAATGTAATGCAATAATTACCAACTGTGACTATAGGTATATACTTCAAGTCAAGTTGCAGGACCACACAAATATAATATGGGCAATCGCATTCGATGAAGGGGCAACAAAACTCATGGGCATGCCTGCAGACAAACTATACAATCTACAATTTGATCAAGTGCTGATAGAAATGTGGAGGTGATTAGGAGTGTGTTGAACAAGCATTATGTATTCACATTGCGTTGTAACCTTGAAATGTACAATGCAGAGCAACGCTTAAAAGCAACCATTGCCAAGGTCAAACAACTAGATTACATTGAAGAGAATAGCTTTTTGCTAAAAAATATCCAGGAAATGTGCAATGTAAAGGCTTCTCCCCCCATTGAACCCGATGTTGTACCAGAGCTGGTTGTGCAGCTCATAGGATCGCCCTAGCCATACTACATAGCCTAATATAGTTGCCATGTTCTCTTTACAAGTGTAGTATGACTATGGATGGTATGCATGGCAAAAAAAACTCATGTTGTAAAGAACTATGTCAATATCTTTTTTATGTAAAAAACTATCATGTTAATGCCTTTAGATGGATAGAAATATGTAAAATATTGTTTTTCTTTATTTAAAAAAATGCACATGTTTGTTTAGAAGCTTACATATGCACCTTTGTCTTCTACCTTCAAATTGTGTTCCTTCTCATATTGCAACATGCATTCGTGAACCAGTGAGGAATATCTTTACATTTTCATCTACACTTTGGCTACGTAAGCATTTTGGTTTCATCTGGTTTGCTATGCTCTTATTCTTGATCTACCCTGACGTGTCCAGACCCACATATGGCAGACTCCTCAATAGGGAACAATGCAAGTGACCCATATCAAAAAGAGGTAAGAAGACAACAAAACCGAGAAAGAAATCAGGCTTACTATGCTCACCATAGAGAAGAGATAGCTACTCGAAGGTGACAAAAAAGATTGCATGAAAGTCAAAATAGCCCCCAACAAACAGAAGCCCGAAGACTACAAGATTGTGAGAAAAGTTGAGCTTACTATGATCGTCATAGAGAGGAAATAAATGCAGAAAAGCGCAATAGATCTTTATAGAAACAAACATGCCTATATCAACATGGAACAACATGCAACAACAATGATAACTTCATGATGGCAATGAAAAATTTTTGTCAAAGAATAGATGCAATGTCCAACCGAAAACATGCATTGTATGCAAGGAATGTTACCCAGGCATGCTCGTCCATTCATCAGATACTAATGTAACTTGTAAAAGATGTTTCGCTGAGAGAGGCATCCATCGGTTCTCTGCACTCAACAACATGGACCCAGGAGAGCAACCGTTTGTTTTGAAAAGACTCACCCAAGTGGAGGAAATGCTCATTGCTAGAGTCAGCCCAGTACTACAAGTAACCCACACTCTTGGAGGCCAGTATAGATATAGTGGCCACATGATTAGCTTCCCACAAGATATCACTGACATTTCAAAAGTTCTTCCATGAAGAATACAAGAGTTGGACGTTCTCATAGTTCGAAGATTGCATACAGAAGGTCATTATTATGATTGTTATGTAAGTAGAAGTCATATCAGAGATGCGTTGCAATACAAAGTCAAATATGACCCATACTATCATGATGTTGCAATAAGTTTTGAGCACTTAGAGCAATTTCCTGAAGCAAGAACAAACATATCGAATATGCTACACACCGTTGAAACCAGTGAAGACATGGTGGTTCCAAATAATGAAATTGACTCTGATGGGGATGATATTGAACGTAGCATAGTAAACACATCATCATTTATGGCTAGACTTCCAAACAGATGCGTGAGTTAGAAATTATTAAGAAAACATTGGACCTTGAGGACAACACAAACAACATTATAGACTGGCCTGAAATAAACTCATCGCCAATAAATGAATACAATACTGAGGGGTTGCTTGATATGGCATTTCCACACTCTTTCCAAATGGAGTTGCACTACAAATGCAACCATGAATTAGGGAAGTACACATGCATGAGTATGCACTCCACTTAATGAGATTTCATGACCATAGATTTGGAAGGCATCCAAGGTTCTGATATTTCATGCTTAATCTTATGATGCGCATCGTAGCCAGGGGCTTGCTGTAGTTTTCATTAAAAAAAATGCAGAAGAAAACATGCCAACCACTATTGAGGACCTCCGAGCACACTTGAAAAACTTACCTGACACACAATTAGCTCAAGAGCTCATGCACTTTGGCTCTTCAATGCGGGGCACAAGACCATATTGGAACAAGTGTCGTGCTGAACTAACAAATATGATCAACCAAATAGGGTCTCCCACTCTATTCTTCACATTAAGTGCAGCTGACACAAAGTGGCCAAACCTACAATGTTTGATCTCAGATGGTGTACCGGTAGGAATGCAAACAAATAAACAACGCTTAGAAAATGTAGTCAACAACCCCCACACCACATCATTATACTTGCATCAACGATTCACAGTGTTTCGTGAAGAGGTAATTGAGAAACTCCTCAACGCAAAAGATCACTGGTACAGGTATGAGTGGCAGCATCGTGGCACTACACATGTACATGGATTCCTTTGGCTCCATGATGCACCAAACATGGATAAACTTGATTGGGATGACAATGTAGCAGTTCAATAGGCTAGGAAATTCTTTGACAAGTATGTCAGTGCTTGGAATCCCCGTGCTGCATCAGCAAGAAACAACTTGATTTTTTGATCTTTCCAAGATGATCCTTGCTTACTAGACACAACAAAAATATTTGCTACAGACCCCTCTCATGACTATGAAGAGATCATCAATCATGTCCAAAGGCATACAAAATGCAGAGAGGGGACATGCTTGCGAAAGAAAGGGAAAAAACTAGAGTGTCGATACAAAGCTCCATGGAAAGAGAAAATTATATCTACCCTATCACGTGACAACTGTGGGACAAAACAATATGAACCTGCATGGAATGATGATAGGCTAAACATACACAATCCAGAAATGATTTCAATATGGAGAGCCAACATAGATTGTCAGCCTGTCATCTCGCGGGCAGTTGTTCTGAAATACATTGCCAAATATGCATCAAAAGCAGAGAGAGCATCTGAGACTTGTACTGATATGCTAGCAAGAATATCTGCAACCCAAAAAATAGATGTCCCGGCCCTTGCAGCATACCGAAAATTCATGGCAGAAATCGTGGCAGAGCGTGATATTGGAGCACAAGAAACATGCCATATGCTTCAAAAATTGCCGCTTATTGTTTGTAATCGGCCTTTTACATCTTTGAATGTTGGATGCAAAATGTTCCATCGAATAACAAGAGGACCACATGAAAGCCATCTACAACCTAGCTACCTTCATTCGTACATTAATCGACCTCCAGAATTGGAGACAACAACGCTACTTGAATCTGCACGATCTTTCTCGTACTCTGCGAGTCGCAAGGGATGCAAGTGGAAAGAAAGAAAGGTCAAAGTGATTGTCAATGTTTTCCCAAAGTTCTACACCATCCCAGACGAGGACTCAGACCAGTTTGAAACATTTTGTTGGAGTGAGCTCTACTGTACAAGCACTTCCGAAGCTTGGAAATCGACATAGGGATAACTAAGGATACAATACTTGCAAATTGGAAGCAAATGAATGCATCCAAATATGATGTATGGCATGTCCCACGCACCGCCCCCTCAGACGAAAACACCGACGATGCAGAATCAGACAGCGAAATTGAGATGGACAAAAGGGACATACTAGAAATGAATGAATGGGAATTATTTTTGCAAATGGGCCCCTCAAACAACATCAGCCTAAATGAGCTTGACCTGCTTGGCAGGCGTGAGTTTGATAGCAGCTACAGATGGGAACAACTTGCAGTGCCCCAGGAGCTTCATGAAATTGCCACACAATTCATAAACATGGAAAAAGCATGTAGCCATGAAAGGCATGCTCCAAGTAAGTATGATGTCCCAGACTATACATTATCATCCAAACAAAAACTAGCACTCACACATATTATCAACCATAGCAAACATCACTCAAATAAACCATTGCACATGATTATTCAAGGGACAACAGGTACAGGGAAATCATACTTGATTGCTTGCATAAGAAAAGCACTTGATAGCTACAATCCGCACCAGCAAAGCCAGCTACTCACATTGGCTCCTACAGGGGTTGCTGCATTTAATATACATGCATCAACTATACATTCAATGCTTCGAATTCCTGTCAAAGAAATGCACCCACTGCAAGGACAATCATTAATAACATTTCAGGAAGAGATGAAACACATAAGATATATGTTGATTGATGAGATGAGCTTCATAGGACCAAAGTTGCTACTGAAGATAGATGCAAGACTACGTGAGGCCTTCCCGCATCGACAACATCTTTATTTCGGTGGGGTGTCAATAATCCTGATTGGTGACCTTGCACAACTCCCGCCTGTAATGGACAAGCCTATTTACACATCACACTCAAATGCAAAAACACTATGGAGCCAGTTCACGACCGTTGTCACCTTAGAAACAGTGTTTCGTCAACAAGGTGAGACTCTAGAACAAAGACAATTCCGTCAACTATTGCAAAACATACGCAATGCAGAAGCATCACAAGAGGATTGGGAACTTTTAAAGACACGCACAGACAAGCATCTCACCTCTAGCGAAAAAGAAATGTTCGACAATTCAATGCACTTGTTTGCTACCAATGATTTAGTTAGACTTCACAATAGAAGAATGTTAAAATTGTTAAACCGTCCAATTGCAATAAGTGCTGCAACTACCACGAGGACTGAAGAAGATAATGCAACTACTGATGAACAACTTGAAAAGTAGGTATTGCTTTGTAGAGGGCAACGCATCATGCTGACAACCAACATATGGACACAAGCAGGCCTTGTAAATGGAGCTCTAGGTGAAGTTGTTGAGATAGTTTACAGCCTTGGTTCCAGACCACCAGATGTTCCACTTTATGTTGTGGCAAGGATCGATAATTATAGTGGGCCAGCATGGAATGAAAATGACCCCAAAAGTATACCGATAATACCTATATCATTGGGCAGCCGTAGGAAAATTCCGCTCACAATGGCATGGGCTATTACCATACACAAATCCCAAGGCCTAATGCTGGCCAGAGCAACTATCAACATTGGAAAAATAGAACAACAAGGACTAACATTTACAGCTATATCCAGAGTGAAATCATTGAAAAACCTTCGTATTCAGCCAATGTTCTCCTTTGAGAGATACTAAAAAATGCATAACCACCCATACACAATTATGAGAAAAGAAGAGGAAGCCCGATTACAACAACTATCTCTAAAAAGTCAAGGTACACAACTCTTTTCCCTTTCTCCCTCATGTCGCTCCTACTTATTGTTATATCAGCAATTTCTCTTTTACAAATTGAACATGCCCTCAACATGTTCATGTCCTTTGGGTAATTTTCTTATTTTATTGGCAAAAAAAATAGTTCCCATTAATAGTGTTATGATAAATTGAACATGGAGCAATCATTGTACATGTCAACAAATAATGTTTCCACCTAACCATTCCATTTCTTTTGCTTTGCAGGCCTTGAAGCCAAATGGCATATATCATAGCCCCTCACCATCAAACACCAACAATTGTACTATACTTTGTTCAAAAAAAGTTTTGGTGCAAAATTGCTCATCAATATTTTGACTTTTCATAGCACAAATTTTGTATATCATGAACTACCAACAAATGTACTTGGTCCAGTTGAGCTATAATGTTGCAACACTTCTACCATTTAAGATAATATATTGTGTTGTTCATCCACTTGGCATATTCAACTCTACTTGCATCTTCAAACAACGTGTTCATATTCAACTCTACTTGCATCCCACCACCCATTCACATTCGCTATGAATAATTGCTCTTGCAAAAAACCAAATTGCACTTTCCCCATGCATTCTCCCCCTCTCTGCCCTTCGAATACACTGCCATAGTATACCCTCCTATTGGCGTAACCATTGCGCCTTGCTAAGGTGCAAGCGCTAGTATATATTAGCCGGCTATTATACATGGGAACCCCCGAGATCTAGTCAGTCTAGCGCTGTGGGCAACTTTATGACAACTTTACAACAGCGGCAACTCCAGTCTGTGGTGCCTATCGGCTATTACTTGTGCAACTACGAGTTATAAATAATAGAAAATCTATATGACCGTTGATATGCCAATCTGCAACTTGTGTGATTTTGCGCATAAGGTCTGGAATATTACTGTAAATTTACGACGTGACATTAACTGCTTGATTATGTTATGGATTGTTTTGTTGGTAATCTCCGTATTTGTTTTAGGGGTGAGGAAATTCGAATTAAGAAACTGGGAAAAGAGTTGAGTAAAGAGGGACCCACATGAGAAAGCCAATTAAAAGTAAAATGTTTATTGTGTGCCGTTCAAGCCACGCCATGCGAGAGTCATCCACCCGCCACTTCCGACACGATACACAACAACGACCAGACACCTCGCTGTGAAACGAAAGTGCTTTGAAATCCCCAATACAGTTTTCCAACCGCACGTAAAACTGAGATTTTCCAGGAACATTATCATATCAAAACATCGAAGCATCCACCATTTCAGAACGGTCGATAAAATGAAACACCCGTACCTAACCCTTAATTCCCACAAACGGCAGTTTCTTCCCAATTTAAAGCTTACTGCTACGCAATTCCAAGCGGCTTCTCCTTAAAATGTTTCTTTTTATGCGATTTCTTGTCTCTGCAAGGCTATCATACACGTCTTACTTTTATAATACAATCGGTTTCACTGAAGTTGCAATGAAATCGGTATTCTGAGTGTATATGTGAAGAAATCTACATAGGGTTTTTTCATCGAAACGGTTTAATAATGCTCATTAAAAATAATGTTGGAATTCAATTCCAAGACTGCATCCTCATCAATTCTACGAATAAACCCTCATATCTTCCTTCTGCTCTCACTACAGACTTCATGGAAACTAATAATAATCCTCATTAAAGAAACTGCTGGAGTTCAATTCCAAGGCTGCATCCTCATCAATTCTACGAATAAACCCTCATATCTTCCTTCTGCTATCATCACAGACTTCATGGAAACTAACGCGAATACTTAATGACGCTTCTATTAGTTCTATATAAAGAAGCCAATTCTAATAAGCTTGCAAACACATTAAATTTTGTAAGCTTAAGCAGCATAAGAACAGACAGTATCAGTAGAAGAAATTGACCGTTTAAGGTAATTTTAAGATTAAATCCTCCTTAAAAATCCTTTTTCTTTCTTCTCTGAGTCATTAGAGCAGAAATATGTGTTGATTCTTCTTCATAAATATAAAGTTGCGAAGCTCAAATAGATAGATTCAATTGTTATAGGTACATATCTTTGCCTATTCTTATCTACAATTATCGAGTTGAGGGAGTTTGAATAATTACAGCACATATCGGTGTTTCTCAGATATAATTAGCGGCTCAGCGCTTATGAAATTGGCAATCCTCCTCCAGTGCGTTATTTGAATTGTCAATGTCTTCGGCAGGTACAAACTCTATGAGCATATTGATAAGAAGAATTACCGTGCTAAGTTCATCCCAAGCATGGATAAGATACAGTCAAAGTGTCCATCACAACGTAGTTGCAGTGGAGACATCCCAGAGAATCCATGCTGCCAACACAAGAAGAAGGCATATAATTCGATGCCATGATCTTTTGAGAATAAGTCATAACTAAATTGTACTCGTGTGTCCATAGGTATTGTACAGGTGTCTTTGATTTTCTGTTCGTTGTCAATCGGTTACAGTGATTTGTAAAATTCTTAGCACATTCAGAGAAAGATTGATGAAATATTTGTATCTATAAATATGTAATACCGTTGATGAATAATTCAATGAGCCTTTCAGCTGTTTTGTCGTCCCTGTGTTGAATATCTGTTTGATCATGTTCTTATGCTTCCTAATTATCTTACGTATGCATAATTTCCTCTCACGGACGGTAGTCTTTGGTTTTGTTTTCTCTCCGATTTTTAGGCAATAACTAAATAAATATTTTGTTCCTTTCTCTTAAGGGCGGATCAGTAATTCATTATCAAGGGATTATTTCTATTGTTTACAATGATAAACAGTTTTAGTTTTAATCATACATATTAATAATAAATATTGATTTCTATGGTTATAAATAGAAACAAAGAATAACTCATCAAGAATATTAGTTGTTAACGACTGTAATTTATTTTATTTTTAATCATTATATTAATATATAATAATCTTTATTATTAAAAATAGAATCTTATTGAGAAACAAATAATATTTAATTTCTTGCAGATAAAAAAGCTATCACAGATACTATGGTAAAGGGAGAAGTAGGTCATTTTGAAGGTAAGAATCAGCCCACTGAAAGAGCGAGGTGTCAGTTGTTGGGTTGTAATGCATGCGGGTGGGGGAAAAACTACTTTGGCTTTGGTTCTAAATGATCTCTAAATCAAAGGTATATCTCTATAAACACGCTTGTGTTTAGCTTTTATTAGATCTACTTGTGCAACATATTTATATTATATATTTTCAATAAATAATTCACATGTAAATATAAAAATAATTAAATATTTTATAATATGAAAGTATAATTGAACACATGAAAATTTATGAATGTTATATGAAAAAATACATTCATCAATATGTGAGAAAAATACTTATCCATTTCATATAGAGATTATGACTATTTACTAGAAGTGTGTCATTTATAAAATAAAGTGCTTATTTAAAATCATATTGTTGATATAATAGAAAAATATTACTCTTATGTGTATAATTATTGGGATAAGAATGTATATGCATTTGAGAAATTCATATTAATAGTTTTTCATATAATAAATATAAAAAATGACCACAATAAATACCTTGTATTTTTCAATGAAATGCATAGAACTTAAAAAAAAAAAAAAAGCTCATTTAAAAATGACTATAAATTATGTTAAAAATTATAATATGTTTTTGATAAAGGAAAAAATGGGTTTTACAGGGACCCGAAACCACAAAGTTTACAACAAAATAAGGGAAAGGACAAAAAAGTCCTTCGAATTAAATAGGCTGCAAAGAAAGAAAAACATTGAAAAAACAACAGGCAGCCAAAAAAACTAGAAAGGACCACCAAAAAGCTAGCCGAGGCGCAAACCAAAAAACCAACAACTAATCTAGTGTCTTCAAAACTTTCTTAGTCTCGGCCTCCAGTTCCTACATATCCTGGAATCCCTTTTTGAAAGTTTGAATCATCTGTGGCATAGGGGGAGCCTTCCTTTTCAGATTAGCCCTGGTTCTCTTCGAAATCCCAATATCCTCTTCCTGGTTTTTACCTTTAACTTATTCCAAATCAACAACCAAGGACCCTTGTTGATCTTTATCCAGTTTTTAAGTCATTGTGTTGATAATAATAGAATTATGTCTTGCCACTCTATTATTTTGTTCAGTGATTATCTTCACAACATTTTTTATTTTTTGAAAGCTAATTTCTATCCTTTTGTCCTTACCCGCATTGTCCTGGATCTTCTTACTAGCAGTGTTCTCATTACACTCTTCATCCTTCTTGCACAACGTAGAAACCTTAGCTTCCACTTCTTCCAATTTACTCTAGAGGGCCCAGTTTTTAATTTTTAGGCCATTAATTTCGTGAAAGACCCATTTTGACATTCTGAAGTGGTCCACGACTTTGTTCCTGGTTATGCCCAGAAAAAGTTGTTTTAATATGTTGTTTCCATAGGATATAATATGTTAAAAATGATAATATGTTGTTTCCATAGGAAAACAAGTTATTTTATGATTAAGTATTGGTCTATTTGTGTTGGATATAAAGATTAGAAGTAACACAATTTATGGTTACCAAAAGGTATTGAGATCATTTAGTTTCCATATAAGTTCCATTTTAGATAAGAATATGATATTATTATAATGACATGATATCCTTTTCTTCAACTACTATATTTACCATGATTGATTTTTGTTTGATTCTTTAAAAAATTAATTTGATTACACTTCATTTTAAGAAAGCTCATTTTGAGTTAGAATTCATATGCTTTATTTTATTTTGTTCTTTAGCTTGAAAAAAGATTATTTTGAGTTTTATACATCAAATATGAAAGGATGCTAAATTAAATGATTAGCCAAAAACATAGAAAATGATAAATCAAAAAAAAAAAAAATGCACCATTATATTGCTAATGAAATTATAATAAGTTAAAACAAATCATCCAATTGAAGTTCTTACATGAAATTTAAGCTTTATGAATTTTTAAAAAGAAAATTTCCTTGAGAAAATATACCTAATTCATGGTGCGTAATTTGAATAAATGGCCTAATCCATTGTATTTAGCTCATAACCAACTTTCCAACACATATAAAAACTTGGAAATTTTATTAGTTTAGAAAAAATTTAACCATTTTTGCAAAGGGAATCCTTTTTGAAAAAAATATATAATGTAGGGGGATAGGTCATTAGATCTTGTGACCTAGCTTGTGGTTTCCAATGTAATAAGGGGTTCATTCAAATGTCTCAAAAAAGGGTTACTAGAGATAAATCCCCATGACAAGGGGTTGGAATGAATCATGACCAAAAGCTAGTTGGTCATGTAACTAGTTGTAATGGGTTTACAAAAAAAAAATTCCAACTATGTATATGCAAGGTTATGTGTCGAGGAATGTTTACGTATATGTTGTGTGCAAGTTTTATTTTTATATATATACTAGGGGAAATAGCTGTATATAAAGATATCACTATATATAGTACACATGTTGAAGGATATATATATTGTTGATGAGTGTTTTAGCACTACACAATAGAGATAAAACACAAGTGTTCTATCTCTCTTGATAGGTGACTTCCTATAGAAAATATTCATAAAATAACCCCAAGGTCTCTAAGGTCAAGTCTTGACAATGCATAAACAACTCAGTGATGATGTGATTTGTTGGTAATCACAAGAGGCATTTATGGTTAACAAGGATGGAATTTATAGGTCTATAACAAGGGCTTTGTAAAAATTGGAGATAAAAGTAAACCCTAGTTGTAACTTTAGGATTTTGAAGTGTGAAACAATGCGATCACCAAATTTAGCAATGCAAGTGATGCTTTTATCCTAAACTAACACAAATTTTCAAGGAAATATCAAAAAATTTAAGGGTTTAGAGAAGGTTCCTAATTCTGAAAACTAAGGACAATAATAACAATGGTAGGTGTTAAGATAGAAAATCTCTCAAAACCAAGCTCTACTTAACCATGAAAGTTGTATAGTGCTACAAAACTAGTGCAATCTCCCAAGGTATTGTTCAAATTTTTAGATTCTGACATTAACACATAAAGCATGGACATACATAGATGAACTTGAGTGCATTAGAAGACTAAGATCATACTAAGTTTACACAATAATTTACCATCAAAAAATAGCTAAACTTATGATCTAGAAGTGCATCAAATATCCCAACACTTTATCACCATTAAAACTGAACATAAACTAGCAAAGATGAAAACTAAATTGTAAACTAAATTGAAAGATGGAATCATGCATACATTAAGAGAATACACGGATTTCACCAACACTTCGCCACTTCCTTTAAATTGCTTCAAAATTCCTTCTTACAAAAATTCATCCCTCCCTTTTAAAATAAGAGGAAGTTGCTATTTATAGATTTTACTATTCAAATTAGTGGCTAGGATTATATTACACTCAATGGCCTAGATTTACTACCTTCTAAGGTTTGAAAACATTAAATACAAAAGAGGGTCACATGTGAACCCGGGAAAATGAAAAATATTCCTATCCTATTTGATATTATAGAAATATTTTTCAAAATACCTAATATCTAGGTGCACACACTTTGATGCAATTGTTTTCATCTTTTAGCTTGGACTACAAAATATTATCTTCTATTAAAATATGTCCATCACAAAGGCTAGTGCAAGTTGATCATTAGATGGTAGCTCAACTTTGGAAATTTTGAACACTATCTCCTTACATTTTGTCATTAATTCTTTGTGCAAATCCACACACATAACCCTTCTCTGTGCCATATTTTTTGCTTTGGTAAAGGCTCTGGTAGAAAAATCTAAAAAGTCACCTTGTAAATTGTTGGTAGCTCCACTCTTAAATCTACTTATCCAAGCCCATTTAGCAATTACAACATCTAATTCAATTGTAGAATTTTTTGCACCTATCAAAAGTTCCAAAACCCCATTGTATTCGTTAAATTCTCAACAACTTGGGCCTCTAAATTTTGCAAATCTTCCAATGCTTTTGTTAACACATCCTTCTGAAAGTTGATTGTGAATATCCATATTTTTGGATGATCTAATTTCTCCTTGGTAAGAATTTGTTCTTTCAGAGAAATATCTTTAGACAGTCCCTTCATAACATGGAGCTTTGGGCACGTAACATTATAGTATCCTGGGAAGGATTGACAGTTTTCAATTTCCTTTTCTATTTCCCTCTCCAAAATCAAGAAACTACTGTGCATCTCAATGCTAGAATGAATAGCTCTATCCTTGATGATAGTTACATGACCTATCCAATCCACAGTAGACTTAGTCCACGTTCTCATTTGCTCCATGTTATTAACGTATTCTTGAGATAAAATCATGGGAATGGGAGATTCTGTTAGCCTTTCCTCACTTGCACCTATCCATTTTTAAAGATGTCATCAATTGAGCTGCTTGAACCTTTAATTCTACTTTTTTAGCATGGTCTTTATCCATTTATGTCAAAATATTTGACACAAACCCTTAGAATTCACCAATTTTTTGTGTTCTTGTAGTTGGCCCAATGTTAATGCTGGTAATTTCATAATCAGAGGTTGGCACCATACCAACATCCTTACCTTTAGCAAGAGTAGCTACTTGGATCATTCACGACCCTATATCATCCACTGTAACATGTGAACATACCTTTTCTTTCTTCTTTTCCTTGGGATTTTTCCCAACACATGCCAATATAGCCTCAAGATGAGACTTTGAATCTTTCACCACTACCTTTTCTCTTGTAATTGTTGCTCCAACCAAGTGGGATTATAGCTTGAGAGAATGTAATGTTGAATTCATCTTGTTGTCCCTTACCCTTTGTTCTTCTTGTTGTATTTCAACATCTACGCTCAAAGTATCCTTAATAGACTTTCCCTTTTCATGCTCATCTTGCTCTTTGTCCCTTTCCTCATAATGAATTTCCTTGTCTCAGGGAGACTCAGTGTTTTTTTCTTTCTCCTTTTGCTTATCATGAACTTGTTCATGTTTCACAGATTCAACATTTGCATCCTTTTTTTTATCTTCTTCTTCCTTATTATCATCTTCTTTGCTTCATTCTTGGTGTGGTTCCTCTTTACCTTGTTATTTATTTCACCCTTGATCTTCTTCATTCTCCTCATCCTCATACATTTCCTTTTCCAAATGCTGATCAAATGTCTTGCTGAGGTCTCTGTCTTTTTCAGTTTTCTCTTCATCATCATTTGATGCTTCCTCATTAGGTTTTTATAATTTTCAATATCATCTACATGTTCAAAATAATCTTCTAGTTCAATTCCAATGGATTCTTCCTCTACACCAACTACTTCTTCAAGTTGTTCCTTTCCTTTTCTTTGCATTTCTTCCAAAATATTCTTGGTTGCTTCCATTTTGGGTGACTCAGTAGGAGGAGGAGTATTTGGTAGAGTGGCATTAAGTTGAGATATTCGAAGCTTGGATTTTGAAGATAGAAATTTTTTTCATAGCCCTTGATGCTTATTTTGCAGATAAGCAACGTAAGCTTGTAGTAAAGTGGTTGATGCATAGGAACAATAGAAATAGTGGGTGGCAAGGTAGAGATGATGGGATGTGAAGTCAAAGAAGAAGATGAGGATGGGGAAGAGGAAGTGGATGAAGATGAATCCAACATTATCACTAGAGCTGTTTGGGAGGTGGATGAAAGTTGGATTGAAATGTCCGTGATAGGTGGAGAGGATATGGTAAGATGAGTTGCAATGGAGGCTGATGGTGATGGTACGATCGATAGTGTAGATGTTGGTGAGCAGGGAGATGACTATGGCTTCAAATCATCCTTGGGAATTGAAGGTTCTTACTTAATTGTTTCCATTTAGCGCATGAAGATTGTTTCCTTCTTCATTCTCTTTGGTGCTCTTTGTCCTTCTGTAACCTTTCTCACATATATATGAGGCTTCTCGGTGAGTTGCTTCTCTAATGTGTCTTTTCTCTTCCTTGATAAAGTTACTGATAGAGACAACCAACACACTTGATATTTCTACCTTAGATTCTTCTTTAATCTTATTTCCTTCATCACTATCTAGAGACTTTCTTCTTTCCACTCTCCATAAGTTATGTGAACTCCTTGCTATTCCAATTGGAAAATTTTGTCATCAACCCATTTATTTTTCCTTTGTAGAATAGGATGCATGATTACATCTAATTCAGTCACTTCTTTCCTATCAATTACTAGAAAAGCCTTGGCTATAACATTATAAGCTATTTCATATAATGTGTTACCATCCTTTTGTATTTGATCCAGAACATCATATATGTTCAAGGTCCTTACGAACCTTAAAGACATTCTCATGTATACTCTTCCTTATCTCAAAATCATCAGCATAGTTTTCCTAGAAGTCTTTGACATGCAACTTGTGTGCATGTTTTTTTCCAACCTATTTCTTCAACTTTCCCCATAGATCTACATTTCCTTGTTCAGTGTGGAAAACAAAGTCATACTCTTGAATTTCCTTAACTAAATAGTCTACACAAGATATAATAGGGCATGAGTACAATCCCCTACTAAGAGTCATAGGATATGGGACTCTTGCTCAGTGTTTGGATTGGAGCAACTAGTGTGACAATTGTGTAGAGGGGGACCAACCACACCAAGGATCCAGGTCATGGAGAGTCGAGAGTGGAAGCTGTTCTCATCTACCTTAGGTTGGACAAGCATTTAAGGTCAAGGATAGAGAATGAAGAGAACTCCTAGTGATTTTGACACTCTACTCAACTGAGAGTTTTGATGGGGCTAAATGAGCAGGCTTCTGAAACCCAAGCTATACCTCAAACAACTCTTTACTAGAGGATAGCAGTGGATGTTAGGGATGACAATGTAATGCAATAGCATCTCATAGGTGCACTGACATCCGTATGGATAGAAAGTGCAAGGACACAAACAAAGTGACAATAAATCCCACTAAATAACTTAGCTAGAATTTTCTAATGATGACTAAAGTAGTGAATAATAGAATAACTAAAATGACGAAAAAGATAACATAGAAGATAACAAGGACAAAGGTGGTGGAAATGAACTCACAAAGCATCTAGCTCACTAGCAAGCTTCAAACAAACATGTACCTACGTACATCCAAGAGAGAAAAATTGTTGGGCCTATATAGGGGTTTGTCGTAGTTAAACCTCTGCTTTAGAGTTTCCACCTCCATGGACAACCAGATAGATAGAGAGATAGAAATATGATAAAGAAGATGAAGATGGAATAGAAATAAAAAAAATACTATGAGATACACTATGCTACTCAAATCCAACAACAAATGAATACAAAAGCATTACCACCCTTGACCAAAGGCACTCAAGGCCAATGAGAGATGAATGCAAGTCCACAACTATGGAAAAGTTGACGAAGGTGCAACAACACCGAAAGAATTCTCACAAGACACCAAGCTCCAAATTTTATGGTAGATGTGTAAGATTTTGTGATTGTTGTAAATGTGAAGCCAATAGTGTAACATATAGCTCAAGAGTGTGAGGAGTTGTGAGAATTTCCTTCAAGAATGTTTAAGTGTGTAGAGAGATGAATCAGAATGAAGAATACCCATTTGAAGGAGAGTTTGAGAGGAAAAGAGTTGTTCAAAGGTCAAGAAGAAGGTGTAGGGGTGTTGTGTTTCATCACCAATGGATAAAATAACACCTCTATAGATTCTAGAGGTAGGAATCTTGTCAAGATGGTAGTGTACCACAAAAAAATCCACAAGTCACACATGTGTACCCGACTTAAATTCCCCTTGACACTAAAAATAAGTGCTAAGTGGATGGAGTACATAATGAGGATGTGAAATTACTTAGTTGGATTTTATTTTTATAAGGTTGAGGATGTGAAAGGGAAGTTTGCAAGGGTTTCAAATTCACTCCCATATATTTCTCCCCACTTTAGCAAACATGAGTGCCAATGAGTGTTTGGTAAAGTAGATTGAAAGAGTTTAGAAACATATACCTAAAACGTTGAGGAAGTAGTCTGCAATCTAGTGAGCTCAAAATTTTAGGGTAGGAAAATAACTCCATAGGTACTCTCTCCTAAGGAGGTTCAAACAAAGTGCACCGAAGGCCCGCACACCAATGATGGAAAAATCTCGTAGGATGCAAGCACTTCATAGGTCCTCAGAGGTGCAAAGAAGGTGACCCCAGGTACTCTCTCCTGAAGGAATCCTAAAGTGAGGGGACTCCAAAGAGTAAGAATGGAAAGCAACTTCACAAGCACACCTTCTAGGCAACATGTTAATCCAAAAACAAAACATGTCAGAAATAAAAAAAGTAGCCATGTAGGTAGAAAAGTAGACAGTCAAATAGATAGTCAAAAATTGAAGGAAGAGCTTTCAAAGGGATTCCTTGGGAACCCTTAAAAATAAAAGGGGTCCACTAAGGGGATGCTTAGTTTTAAAGTACTAGAGCTTTTTTCACAAATCAATTCAACATCAATGAATCCTTTTTAGAGATTTCACTTCATCAAGGAATTTTGAAAGGAAAAAGGTCCCCTAGCAAGGGGAAGGTAAGAAATTCACCTAGAAGAAGGTGCTCCCTCCTTGAAGGAAAGTTTTTCAAATTCATTATTTATGAACCCATGATGAAGGAAAAGTATTCCACTTGGGGTCCTTCATGAGGAATGCGATTTTTGGAAAATATTTTGAATATATTTTCAAGACAAGATTTACTGGCCATCAAATGCATTTTCTGAAAAATCAAAGTGACATGAGAGCCCCCCTTAGGATGGTGTGTGCCAAACACAAAGGTCACGTGACATCCTAAGGAGAGAAGAAAGAATGAAAAGGTGATGTTGTGGCTCATGGAAAATAATGAGATCTAACCATGGTAATGTTGTCACACATGCGAGGAACAACACATGAGCACCACAACATCATGAAATAAGCAAGAAAGAAGAGTGAAAAAATGAAAGAGAAAATAGCATCACGAACAAAGGACATGGGAAATTTGGTATTTCGGGGTTAGAGCTGCTCATAAGTATAGATAAATAGACATAATAGTATGTAAATGAGTTGTCAATAACCCCCTACTATATCACACCATATGAAGAAAGGTATGTGAAGAAAAAAAAAATGGGTCAATATGAAAGGGAAGCCTAAATTCCCCTAATACTTTTCATCATCCCTAATTGTCGAAAATCAATAGAAAACAAAGGAAGAATGATGTGAAAAATAGAGGAATTTATATGACACAAAAACACTCTCGTATCCAAGCACCTACAAGGGTGACAAGGGTCATCCAAGAACACATAACACAAGCAAGGGGGAAACACAATACACACACATAATCTATTCTACAAATAAAGAAGAGGTGCCCCTAGTCCTCATCAACCTATAAGTCATCATTCTCCTAATCTAGATCATTGTACGAGGAGGGAAGATGATCCTGCAAGGGACAAATATCAAGGGGGGAACCCTCTAACCCTCCCACAACAAGAGCCAAGGAAGAAGGCCCCTTGAGCTCTTCTTTGCTCAGTTCTTGTGACATGAAATTCAACGACTCCATGAAAATCGTTGATAGGTCCAAGACCTCATCCAAAGAATTAAACATGGACTTCACAAGAGTTCCATGTGTTAACTCAACAGGCAAGGGAGGTGGCACCTAAGATTCACTGCTAGGCTCACTAAATGATTTGGGAGCAATAACAAACTTTAGGGACATCAGGGATCCTTTTTTCACTAGGATGACACAAGCCAATGTAGAACTACCCTCTAAAGAAGGTGAACCTTTCTTCTAACCCACATTGCTAGCAGGGTCATCCTCTATCTTCCACTTTATTAGGGGATGTGAGATTCCTATGGATGAAGCAGAAGCCATGGAGAAAGAGGAGAAAATTATGATATACACCACCGAGGTATTTGGCATGTCCACAGGTTTTGAGAATGGTAGGATGTTTGAGGGGACATCAGAAGGGGTAGCTCAATCAAAGGAGTGATAAACACCTACACCCTTTTTGGGTGAGGATCGTTTATGCTTGTGGCTGGAGTAGGAAGCAAGACTGAAATTGAAGGAACTGAAGCAAAGGGGATGGGAGAGGAGGACACATCAAAAGTTGCCAAAGCAAGAGCTATTAGCTCCTCTTCCATCTTTCATAGGGTTGTCTGGTCAGAGGCTAGAGCCTTTCTCCAATGCTTGCGCTCATGTGCAAGGTAATTTTTGTGACTCCAAGAGCTAGAGGCTGATGGTTGAGAAGGGATGGAAGACTCCTATTCAACCATCAGAGTATCCATCATGTCCATTTCTAGCAGAGGGAGAGACTCCTGGATGGGAACATGAGGGAGAGGTTAAGAGGATGAAGGAACAATAGGGGGGAGTTGGCTCTAATGCATTAGTGGCAGGCCTCTTCCCATTTACTACCTGAGAGGCAGAAGGAATAGGAGGTCATTGAGGTTGAGACATAGAGGACGCCCCATAGTGACCCTTCCCCTTACCATACACACTAGGTCAAGGTCTCGTGGGTAAGATAGGATGGTCGGATACCCTAAACTTATCTTTCTACCAAGTGAGCACCATTGGACTCCTTATGCAAAATACAGGAGTAGTAACCAAAATTTCCTCTACAGGGAGGAAGGTAGAGGCGAGGCCCTAAGAATGGGTAGGCTTTCCCTCCCCCTTTTGACAAGAAGACGTAGCTTGCTGTTGTGTTATTGGGTGAGTCACTTTTGGTTGTCCTTTGCCCCTAGTTTTGTACTATATATAATTTCAGTTAAGTAGATCCATTCTAGGAGGAAGCAAACCAACCAAGGTAGGCTAAACGTGATCTAAGGAACAACCCCTATGGGATACCAATGGGTTGTATCCTATGTGACACACAACATGCACAACACCTTCATGAGAAAAAATAGACATTTGTGAATAATGAAAGTCATTATGTTCATGGAAGCTAGCTATGGGATGCCCAACTTCACCCTGAACTGATCATATTTTGGAATGACATCAAAAGTTGTATCCACAACCCTAGGTCCTACTAGGATGGAAAGAGGTATAGAGCCACACAACACAAGAGGGAGACCATCATGCATACATCTAATAATTTATTTTTTTCTCATATTCCTCCCTCTATAATGAAGTTAGCCACAATGTCTCTTCTATGATAACATTCACCCAACTTGAGGGTCAACGATGAATCCTGTAACAATGTTTCTATTGAGGTGAGTAGGGATGTAGAGGGGAGAGGGCTTGTTATTCAAAGGCAAGTCTTACAAGGTGAAAATCACATCGAGAAAGCCAGTTGTAGGTTGTGGGAGAAGAGTAGGAGTGAATGAAACAACATTAGCATATGTTGAGGCTTTAGGAGAAGCATCAAAAGGATATGATAATCAAGTTCACAAAGTGAGATAGAAATGGGTCTCTGTAAATCTACAATTCACTATTTACTTTAACCATTGACGTATTCATTTTTTTCTTCTTCCCATCGAGGTGCATGCTACCATCGTTGATGTGATCTTGTATCTCATGATGTGCAGGCATGTGCAACATTCAATATCATGCCCATGAACCCGATGGTACTGGAAAAAAGAATTTCCATCATACTATTCAGGATAAGGCTCCTTCAAAGGTTGAGGATTTTCCAATGTTATAATCTAATGCTTCAATAAATTTTTCAGAATAGAAGAATAAGAATCAGACAATTTTGTAAAATTTTTGTTACACCTGAGGCCATGATCATTAGTCACGATAACTATGTTTGCAATAGAATTTCATTTTATTGAAATGTACACAACATGTTTTCCTTTAGAATGCGAGCATGAGGAGGATCCCTTGAACTGAACCAACATTTCCTAGTACTCCCATAGCGCAACACATAGATGTGCAAAAGAAGGGTATTTCATTGATGAAAATTTCTCTTTCTAGGCTCACTGTAGGTTTTCTATGAATACCTTCTACAGATTTGAGTCGGGAAATAGATACAAGATTTTTGAAAAGAGAGCTTGATATCACACAATGAAATCAACTATCTTCTTTTGTTCTCCCTCCTTACATCGAATGATATCTGAGAAGGTCATCTTGAGATTGATGTTAGCTTGAAATTGATGGAGAGATTGATTGACGAGCTAGTCAAATGAGAATATAGAATTGTTAGGCAAGGAATAGTGCCACTATAGTGTTGTATTCTTGAGAGATCAATGGAAATTAGGTTGGGAGGAGGCTTGAGATAGGTTTTCCAACTGGCTTTGCATTTGGCCCATATTCTAAAGAAGAGCATTCAAAATAGGGTTTGAAGATGACAAAGGTCTAATAGAGCCTCCTCTAGAACCACCACCACCGTAACTACCTCTGAAACCACCTTCGAAGACCACAGGAGCCACCAACAAGACCACCATTGTGGCCCCTGCTAGAGCCACCGCCATGGACTCTACCTTGGAGCCACCACTGCCAGCATCACCACCGCTACCAAAGCCACCACAAATCATTCCACTAGAGCCCCCACCACCAAGGGTAGTAGGAGGGGTGAACCTGAAACCAAGGGGTATTCTACTTGCCTTGATAGTGTGGGGTTTCTGAGAAGTAGAGGAAATACTGATCAAGGGGAATTTTTTAGCCATGCATACAAGCATGTTAGGAATCGACTACTTCACCTCGGCTAGTACCAGGACCTAGTTTTATATGAAGGGATGTATTCTTTAGTTAGAACGGTGAGGCTGCATAAGAATTCTATGCTTGTATGATCCTTTCCTAACATGTATCCCACCTCGCTATCAATATTGGCAACTCTTGTCATATTTGGTGCTTTCTCCAAATTATTTATGAGGTCTAACAACCTCATATATAATGCCAAAAGTTTTTCTATAGGAATACGTATAGCATCATCCTCATCCATGGATGATGTCATAGGGGACACTCAAGGAGTGGGTGTCGCCATGCCCATCCTGGTGCCCTGGGTCCTGGTTACCCTGATTTGGTTGCTGCTAGTGCCCATGACCTAGCACCTATACCTTTTCCCACTCTGGTTGCTAGCCTCTACCTCAGCCCCCATCTTTGCCATCATCTCTACCCGCATCTCAGCCTTTGCCTTAGTATTGGCCTTTTCCTCTCCCTTTGGCTCTAAGGTATCCACATGCTAGATTTTTCAGGTGAGTAGGTGGCCTAGACCATGTATAATAATCTAGGATCATGCCTACATTAGATATTCCCTGATCATATGTCAAGGCTATGCAACAAGCTTCCTAAACCCATTGATTGCTACAACCCCTGCTCAATCTGTGCTCCCCACTGTATCACCCTCTGGGACTTGGAAAATACTATAGTGTAATCATTGGAAAGAACATCTTGAACCTCGCTAAACTTCTGAGCAACATGGTCTGGCAGGTACCACTTTATCATTGTGTGCCCCCTCCCCTGGAGGTAGTGATTTTTTTGAGTGAAATAGAGTTGATGTTGATCATCATACCATGCAAGGTGTTGAAGCCATGACCTCCATATAAAGATGGTCATGTTATCAATAACATGATGCTAGTAAGCTAAATCTACGGGGCTTGTGTTTTGAAGAGTCATTGACACCATATATCTAAAGACAATGGGCTCATCCTCATGTATGTCTACTAAAACCACCAGTTGCCTCAGCACTGCAATATGCTTATATGCCCAGATGTGGGGTAGTGTAACACTTGCCCTGATGCTCCAACCCTTGCAATAGATGGAATCATGCATGTCATGATACAATGAGGCAAGAAGAACTAGACCTCATGCATACATTACGCACCTCTTGATCATGCCCTCCCATGCCAATACTCATTGAAGACTAAAACCTCTACCCCATCAGTCTAAGGAAATAACTCTAGAAATTGGTGCTGCAACAAACAATCTAAAGATGGGCACTCGATCTTGATAGACATCAAGGTCTATCTATGAGCTAATTAGAATGAGCGAACACCTATGTAAAAGTGAGAGACATGTGTCTCTCCTGAAATCTAGGTCATAGATGATGTGCTTGTTATGGATCAACAATTTCAATATGTGCCATATGTCCTCAATGTCACGATGGCCTCACCTGTTGATAGGTGAAATGAGGAGGTCTCGGTCTTCCACCTCTCAATTAGGGTTATCATCAGAGCAAGATGGGTCTGGACCTTGAGCAAGAAAGCAATAAAACCTAACCCTAGCCTACCCAACCACTCTACCTCCAAGTCATCAAAGTCTCTTGCAGCTTCCAAAATGTTGGAAAGGTTCTTACGACATCAATGGGGGAGTATCCTCCTGCATGTATCATGCACATAGTGTCAATTTGCTGGAAAAGTTGAAAAATTAATCAAAATTTGAGACTTTACATCCAAAACATTAAAAACATTACTAAAATCAATATCGTCACTCTTTCAAGGGTGCATCGTTTTATAAATTTTGGTTGTGCATCACCAAATTGGAGACAAGTGTCACTGCGCTCAAAAGTGAATCGACATTTGCATGCATCAATCTATTAAGAAATTCAGGTGCATTGCTAAAAGCTATGTTTTTCGACCACTACTTTCGAGTGACACTACACCTAAATAGCCTGTGCGTCACTATATCAATTTAGCATCTTCCTACTCAAATGTGTCGCCCAACCAAAAAATGGTGGAGTGCCACCAGATAGAAGGTGCATCTCTATAAAATCAATAGCGACGCTTCTGACACATCAATTGCGTCGCTATACAATGATGCATCGAGGGACCTAGTTTTGACCCCCTATTAATTGCACCTAAATGAAAAAATCGAAACAAGTTTTGAGTCACATACCCAGGGTCCTAAGTCTACTCGCCAAGTTGGTACTCTCAAACTCACTCTACAAGGTAAGAGGAAGCACTCATTGAGCCATTTTGTCAAAAGGTCAAAGCTCAAAAGACAAAAATCTCTAAGGGTGTGAATGCACAAATGAATTGAAAGTGACCCTTTATCACCTATTTAAGCTAAAAAGTTGGGGTGTTTTTCCATAATTTGAGCCAAAAGCTACGGTTTTGACCTATTTTACCTATTTCCACCCTGCACGACCTATTTTGTGTCATTTTTTGTGTTTTTGAGGCCATTTTTGGCATCTCAAGGCCTGTTTTAACACCTGAACCTATATTTTAACCTTTGTCAATAAATCAACCCAAAATTCAAAATTTTTGCCCGATTTCTCAAGGGGGCAAGGAACCAGCTTATTCCTTCCACTAGGGCAATACTGGGGCATCCAAAAATTAGATTTTTTTTTTTTTTGATATGAGCAACAATTGTTAATTTGAAATGTATCAATCTTTGAACCAATGTAACATGTACCTCGCTTCAAAGAGGGGAAAAATGTAGACACTTAAAAATGTTCTAAATGATATCATGCACTCAAATTAGGTATACTAACATCATTTCATCCTAAAATCCATCCACTTTTCGCTTAGTTAATTAAATTATCCTAGAGCTATTTAATTAATTGCATCATTTTCAATCTATTAACCTGATTAATCTAATTAGCTTAACTCACCCCTTTTCATGCTAACATTTTGTCCTATCAAATTGAATAAATCAAATTATTTAATTTAATCCCTAAAGTTCTCTTATTTAATTAAATAGCCCTAAGTTATCTAATTAAATATCACATTACTTCCTCTTTTCATTAACTAAATTAATTATTTAATGAATACCCTAATTTGCATAATTGAAACTTTATTTAATTAGCAAATTACTAATTAAATCTAATTCCCCCACTTGCAAGGGAATATTCCAAAGAAATATTCCTCCTTTGTGCATTCCTCCAAAAATAGAATATTCCTTTGGAATATTCGTTTGCACAATTAAATTTGGTTTTAATTAACTAAATATCTAATTTTCCTCACCCATGAGAATATTCTTGGAGAATATTCCCTTTCTTCACTCATTTGAAAAGGGGAATATTCCTTTTTGCAACAAAATCTCAACAAGACTTCTTGTGCAAGTTTTGAAATTATGTTTGTTTGGAAGAATATGAACCCTTGATTCTTTTCTTGATCCATGTGATCATTGATTCTCATCCTTTGATGAGAATCATTGATCCATGTTTCATCTTTCCTCCAGTTTTCACCATTGATTAGATTTTTCAATCTTAGACCCTCATTTCTGATTTGTCCTCCTATAAATAGGTCATTAATTTGATACAAATGGAACCATCTTTTAAGATCAAAACTCATGTTGTTAAAATCACTTGCATTGTGCACTCATATTTCATGTTTTAAAATGAATTTTAGGTTAATTTCTTGCATCATATCAGCTTAGCTTCCATTAATTTATTCCATGGTAACTTAGATGCATCCATTTAACATATTTTATAATTAGGGTTTGAATTTTTTGAGATTAAACTTCATTTAGGATAGATTTTCATGCACCCATATTAGTTGTCTTAGCATAGATCATGTTAAAATAGCTTTAAATCATGTATTCATACACATATATCATTGGTTTCATCAATTATCTTCAATAGAATTGATCATAACAAGCTCATTTATCCACAGGATTGGGAAAGGGTCACCATTCCACATCAATGGGACACCACTCTCCCAATTGGATAAGTTTCAATGGATCAGAGTAGGTGTTTTTGAAGCTTTCATATTTTAATATGTTAGTTTTAATGGATGCTTAGTTTATATTTTTGCATTGAATGATCTTATTCGACTAATGTTTAGTGGATTGAATATGCTTCAAATCATCATGGATCAAGTGTAGTCATCCAAAACTAAGCCGTCGGTCATAGTATCTATTGATACATTGTAGCATGATCAATTATATCATTTGAATTCAGTTCATTGGGACCAATTTCTACTAGAAATCTCTTTTCTAATGGTAGGGTCCTTCATTTTGGATCTAGATGACACTATTGAGGACATACATCTTCTTTTTGAGGACAACTCTTTTGTCCTTGAATTTATTGTTGCTACTTCAAAGTTTAGAGTTGCTTCTTTGAAAGCTTCCAATGACTTCTTGCAACATAATATACATAGTTTTCCTGATTCAGCTTAGGATGATCTTTTGATAGGTATTTCAAACTTTTTATGGAGACACATACTACAGATTTGAGAGACAATATTGAGTGTATTCATCTTCTCTTTGATGAAGATGGTTCTTCTTCAGTTGTTGTGAGGGAGCACTTTGACCCCCTTGTTCATTCTATACATGATCATTCCTTATAGTTTGACATAAGTGTGGATACTTTGAATCAACATTTGGAGGATACATCTTCAGATCAGATACTTGAGTCATTGGATGGTGTTCTACATTAGTCTCTTGGATATTCTGAGCTTTCATTTTTAGTGGTGTTGCCTAGAATGCCTAATTTGATTGTGGGAGCCTTCAGCATTGGCCTGGGGAGACTTGAGCCAAGTTTAGGGACTCCATACATCTTGAGTTGTATTCCTACATATTCCTTTCAGGAGTGGGGATATAGCTCACATACACCTTTGGTTTTATTTCATCCTAAGGGGAGGAACATTGTTCAATGATCGCAAACCATCTTCTACATCTAGTTCTAAGCATCTACCATTGAATCTCTTTGGAGGGGCTTCTTTGTCCTTCCACTTAATTTCTCTCTCTATTATGGGGACCTACTTCCTTTTTATGGGATGGGGCTTCTTCTTCTTTTGGGGGGGATTTTATATGTACATGGGTAGCTAACATGGCTTCATTTTTTGAGACCCATAATATTTTGCATCCTCCTAATTTGCACTTAAGGGGGGTGTTAGTGTAGGTTTTAATTGCTCTAGTGGGTTAATTTATTTTCCCTTATTTCTAGGTTTTTGCTACACTTAATTAATCTTGCTTACGATAATAAAGTGAGTTTATTACTAGGAGATAAGTATGTGGTGTCCCCTTCCTTAAAGGGTTTTAACACATTCCACTTTTGGTGGTCCATACTTTCCACTTTTGGTGAGCATCTCCACTTTTGGTGGTCCATCTCCACTTTTTGTGGTTGATTCATATTGGTTGGATTTTCAACCTACCTCCTCTCCTAAGTTCTATATAAACTCATTACCTAGCTTGTATTTGCATCTATTTTTCATTCTCTTACTTTGGCATACATGCACCTTGATGCATGTAGTCATTATTGATGCATCTTTGATTTGCATCTTTTCAGCTTGGAAACTCTTAATGCAATGTGTAACTTTGGTTTTCTCTTAAAAAGTTCCTTGGGTTATTCAATCTATTTCAGATTTCTAACAAGGCAGGGGTATGTGTAGGATCATCATGGAAAAAATAGGCCCTTAAGTGGCAAAAAATTTAGAAAAATTAAAGTTGAAGTTCCCTAAATCTACAAGTAAAACCAACCTCAAATACTCATTAGAAGGGTTAGTCTAAACATACAAATCAACAAATACCTCTATGAAATAAAATATCTATGCTAAAGAAATACCACAAGTAACAAGAACAACATCAAGAAGACATTTCAAAAGCATGATAATCACCTATTCCATATTGGATTGGTGTCACATGTGCTAATGACCCTTTCCCAACCCTTGCTAAGAAGCCAAAATGATGAAATGCGAATACAATGGAGATGATGAGCAAGATGAGTTCTCAAATCAAGAGAGTAACCTTGCATAAAAGTTGTGGATGGATAAATGAGGATAAAGGCTTTCTTTTATAGATTTCCTTGATGAGAGTTTGGCCAAGAGGGTGAATGTGGGACTAAAGATCCACCAATGAGAATAGGCCACTTGTCAAGTAATGATAGGCCAATGGATGTGCAAAATTTGGGAAGAGTGCCCATGAGAGGGAGAATTTGAATTCAAATTTTGCAATAAATTTTGAGAGGGGGACAAGAAAAAGAGCAATAAATGCAATGTTGGAGGGACAAATCAACTTGTCATGTTGAGTGAAAATGAGGGTTTTTTAATAAATCAATTTATTGATTTATTTGTGCAAGTGGAGATATCTAGAGGATGCAAGTGGGTGAGATTAGCATTTAATCATGGTTAGATTAAATAAATGATGATTATGTTAGTTTAATGATGATTAGGTTATTTTGACTTTTAGGACTTTGATATTTGATTTATTTAAATCAGAAAATGATGGAATATGATTTTGGATTTGATTTAAATGGATGTTTGATTTATTAAAAGGTTGATGATAATGTTTGCTTGATTTTAAATAAATGACCTTAGGAGATGGAGATTAATGAAATTACCTGCTGAATGAATGAAGGTGAACCTGATTAATTGATGAATGGACGTAATGTGAAATCTAGTTTAGTTAATGAATAATCCTGATTGAATGCACAATGTTAATTTTGCATGTCTACATTTTGCCCCTCTTTGAAGCAATGTACTTGTTGCGTTGGTTCAAAGAATAACTTGCTGTGATCAAAATCAAAAAAATTCTGATTTTTTGGATGCCCCAGCGGAAAGAAGTACACTGGTACATTGCCCCCTCGAGAGATCAAACGAAAAGATTCAATTTGAGGGTCGATCTCACGATAAAGAGGTTCAAAATGGATGGTTATGGACAATGATGCAAATGAGATGGTTTTAAGATGCTTAGAATAACAAATCTATATTATCCTAAACAACTTAAATAATTATATGGTGTGAGATGGATGAGATTGATGATGTGATGTGCTATGATTATGTAGTGGATGATTTATGAGATGCTTAGACTAACAGATCTATATTATGATGATGATTAAGCATGTGAGATGATATGCAAAATATTGATGATTTATGGATGCAAGATGAATGCATAATGGATGCATGATGGATGTATTGGTGATGATGATTAACTATTCATGTTGTGATGTTAGTGCAGAAAATGAAGAAATTAGATAATGACAAGAAGGTTCAACAAGCCAACATTATGAGAGATGATGATTAGAAATGATGATGAGAAATGGATGATTTGCTTATCAAGGATTGGGATTTTAAAAGGGTCACTTAGTTTATGTTTGATAACATGCCTAAGCACGATGCATCAAGGTATAAAGGACCAAGATGGCATTGTACTTAGTGTGATGGACTTTGACTCAACAAATAGATAGGAGTATTCTTGTTCACACCTGAAATACGAAAACCTTGCTAGGATGCACTTTAGAAGTTTTAAACACCTCAGACCAAGACACGAAAAGGTATAACCAATCAATGCAATAGTCAACAAGCTGTCCAAAACATCCTCTATACATGCCTAACAAAGAAAGTATTCACAAAGTTATTTTACAAGAATGTCCAACAAGCATAGCAAACAAAATGATAATGATCATTTCCCCATTCCTATCTCTCTAAATCCTTCGTTCGGATATCATCGAGAGGTCCTTGGAGTGAGTGCAATAAGATAAGTCAAAAGAAAAAGATAAAGCACACAAACAAGTTGATGTTCTTCAATACCGCTAACCAAAAGGGAATGTGTTTTTAAGGATAAGAACCGAAACTTATTGCCAAAAGATAATGCCCATTATAGGAAGGATACATCCTAGGACATGTTAGTGGATGGCAGCATGTCATTTCGTTTATCCAAAATGTTTTTTCTGATAAATAATGCCCCTTGTAGGAAGGATTCATCCTAGGACATGATGTTATCAGGTGACTGATATGGGACTGTTTGGATGATGGACTATCGACACAAAGACTTGACCACCTTGTTTACATACTAACTTAGACTTGAGGCTTGACGCTTTTGAGATTTACTTTTATCCTGCTAGACTTGTTTCTAACTGTTTCACCAAAGGTTGAGGATGACGATTAGTTTATTATGAATGGTGTTTATTGCGGGTGCAAGCGAGATGAGACAGATGGATTTTTTCAAATATTTGGATGTTTTTGGAGTTTTGCAATGTTTTGATTCTATTTTTTGGTGTTTTTCGAGGTTTTACAATGTTTTTGGGATTTTCTGATATTTTGACCAAGAGACTAACCTAAAGACCTATCCTAGGGGTCTTGGGGGCTAATCGACAGATTAGCCTTGCCTACGTTATAAACGCAGAGACTACGTAGTTCGACTGATGACTTGATTGATTTACAAATGAAGATATACATGATGAGATGTCAGTTTATTATGACAGACTCCTATAGGACTGACCTAAATGTCTCGGGGGATGATCAAAGATCAACCTTGCCTATGTTCAAGCTCGAGCGCGTGGATTCGTCAAAGGCGATGTTGTTTTGAATTTTAAATGACTTTTTGACTTGTTTTTGGATTTTCTAATTTTTTTTTTATGTTTTTGAATTTTATGATTTTTTTGATGTTTTTGGATTTTCTGATGTTTTGATGTTTTTGGATTTTCTGATTTTTAGGACTTTAAGACCATACACGAATTCGATCTGATGAGAACATGCCCCCAGCATGATGTAATAGACTATTTCGATAAAGGCAGGACAAGCTGACCTTGAGGATGGGCTGAGTAGTACTAGGAGGGATCATGATATGAACACAAGACAAAGCTATGATGCGGGGATGCAAATGGATGAGTGATGGATGGAGACTTGAATGCGATGAATGATGGAAGTGAAATGGAGGGATGATGCCAAATAAACCATAAAGATCCTAGTGGATGCGAAGTGCTTATTTACACAAGGCGCTTGTTTGCTAGGTTTTCACCAAGGTACTTGCCCAAAGTGCCACCAAAGTGGTTTTCACTATAGGACAATTTTTTTGATCCTTTTTTTGATTATTTTTTTTTGGGATTTTTTTTTTTTTTGTTACCAAGACACTCCTGTTTGCCATTTTTTTTGCCGAAGTTACCATTTTTTCAGGACTTTTTCTATTTTTTTGGGTTTTTGGTTTTATACCCTAAAAGAATTAGGCATAATTTTTTTTGAGATGGGAGCTATTTATTGGCTCTTGTAGAGGTTCCCCTTCGGGTGTTGATAACTGATATGCCCCTGATTTATAGCTTGTTATTATGATGAAAGGCCCTAACCAATTGGGTTCAAACTTGCCTTTGTTGCTAGGATTTGGGACATTCTTCTGATTTTTTGTCAGACCAATTCTCTGACTTGGAAAGTCCTGCTTCTGATCTTCTTGTTGTAGCTTCGTTTGAGTCTATTTTGATAGACTTGGAGATGATTCAAAGCATTTATGTGTCTCTCATCTAGTAACTCCAGCTCATTTAATCTTGATACCCAATAGTCCTCATCAGTGATGAGATTTTGCAATGATATTCTAAGGGATGGGAGCTCGATCTCAATGGGGAGTACGACTTCTGATCCGTAGACCAAGGAGAAAGGGGTGGCGCCAGTGGGTGTGCCGATGTTGGTTTGATAAGCCTATAGGGTGGGATTAAGCTGCAAGCGCCAGTCATGACCTGCGTCATTGACTATTTTCTTGAGGATTTTGAGGATGGTTTTGTTTGTGGCTTCTGCTTGGCCATTACCTGGGGGGTAGTACAGGGTGGAGAAGCGATACTGGATTTTAAATTTCTCGCACAAGTCATGAACCTCTTGGTTCTTGAATGGTGTCCCATTATTTGAGATAAAGGCTTGTGGGACACTATAATGACAGATGAGATAGTTCAGGATGAATTTTGAGATCTGCTTCCCAGTGATATATGTCATGGGTATGGCTTCCACCCACTTTGTGAAGTACTCAGCTGTAGTTATGATGAAATTATGGCCATTGGATGAGGTGGGTGAGATTTTTCCAATGAGATCGAATCCCCACTACGAAAAGGGCCATGGTGTGATAATCGGGTGAAGCTCTTGAGCTGGAGCATGGATGAGGTCCCCATGCTGCTGACATTGTAAACACCTTTTAGTGTGATCATGTGCTTCTCGCTCCATTGTGGGCCAATAGTACCCCAGCCTCAACAGTTTCTTGGCTATGGTTATTCCGCTTGAGTGTGAGCCATAGGTACCGTTATGAACCTCGGTTAGAGCAGTTAATACCTCCTTAGCATTTAGACAACGCATCAAGGTACCTTCTATGCTTCTACGGTATAAGGTATCACCTAGGATGACAAATCTAGATGTCTTTTTGATAAAGGTTCATTTTAGGCTCGATGGTAGGTCAGTGGGTATGACTCCTATGTGAAGATATGTGTAGATGTCGTGATACCAAGGATTGCCAGGACCAACGATTTGACACACATATTCTGATTTCGGTACCTCAAATGTGGGAACGAGAAGCTGCTCGATCAAAAATTTGTATTTGGACACGTTGTGAGGGTTGTCTACTAGAGACCCAATTGTAGCCATGACATCAGCTGCTCTGTTGTTGGTTCTTGGAATCTGCTCAAATGTTATGTTGATGAAGGATTCCTTTAGAGGCTCCACCAATTTCTTGTATGGAGTTAGCTTATCATCCTTGGTCTGATATTTGTTATTGACTTGATTTATGATCAACTGTGAGTTGTCGTAGACCTTGAGAGCTATGATATTCCATTACACTGCTATCCTGAGACCTATAGTCAAAGCCTCGTATTCTGCAATGTTGTTAGTGCAAGGAAATGCTAGTTTGTATGATCTTGGTATGCAGTCCCCCTATGGGGTGAAGAAGAAGACACCAACTCTTGATCCATGTTGTGTATATGACCCGTCGAAGTATAGTTTCCAGTGATCAGCAATGTTGAGGTTAAAAATAGACTCATCTGGAAACTCTGAGACAAGGGGATTCTCATAATACATAGGTGCTTCTGCTAATTGGTCTGCAATAACTTGACCCTTGATGTCTTTTCTTTCAACATACTCGATGTCATATTCTAATAATATCATGACCCATTTTGCCATTCTGCCAGTTAACATTGCCTTTGATAAGAGATATTTAAGGGGGTCAATTTTGGCAATAAGCTTGATCTTGTGTGCCAACATGTAGTGTCTAAATTTTTGGGATGCAAACACTACTATGAGGCATGCTTTCTTAATGAATGAGTAATTTAGCTCATGACTCACAATTGTCCTACTGATATAGTAGATGGCCCTTTTCATTCTGTTTTCATCATGCTGAGCTAGGAGAGCTCCAAGGGCTGCTGTTGTTGTTGATACATATAATATCAATGGCTTCTTGGGGATGGGTGGCATTAATACTAGCGGTGTCAGTAGATATTCCTTTATTTTGTTGAATGCCTCTTCGCATTTTGTATCCCATTTGTATGATACCCCTTTATGGAGTAGGTGGGAATATGGGTTCTGCTTGTCTACCAATTATGCTATGAACCTTCTAATGGATTGGAGCCTTCCTTGGAGGCCTCTTAGTTGCTTTAAGTTCCTTGGTGCTTCCATCTCAAGGATTTCTTTGAATTTTGCTGGATCCACTTCGATACCCCTCATAGACACTATGTATCCTAATAGTTTACCTGATTGTATGCCGAAGATGCACTTCTTGGGATTTAGTTTGACTTTGTATTCCTCCAATCTATCAGAGATAGCACTTAAGTTTGCTATATGATCTTTTCTTTTTCTTGATTTGGCCAGGATGTCGTCGACATAGTCTTCAATAGTTTTGTGAATCATGTCATGGAAGATCAATGTCATGGCTCATTGATATGTTGCTCCTGCATTCTTGAGGCCGAATGGCATCATGTTCCAGCAATAGGTTCCCCACGGACAAGTAAAAGTTGTCTTATGTTGGTCTTCTTTTGCTATCATAATCTGGTTGTATCCTGAAAATCCGTCCATTAGTGATAGCATCTCATGCCCTGCTGTCATGTCCACTATCATATCGATATTGGGAAGTGGAAAGTCATCCTTGGGACATGCTTTGTTCAAATCTCTAAAATTTGTATAGATTTTGATAGCTCCATCAGGTTTTGAAACATGTACCAAATTTGACACCCATTCTGGATAATCAATTGGTTGTATGAATCCTGCATCTAACAATTTTTTGAGCTCCATTTTGACTAACAAAGCGATTTGAGGATGCATTTTGTGAAGCTTCTGTTAGACATGTTTTGCATCTGGATATACTGCCAAATGGTGGACCACAGTCTTTGGATCAAGCCCTGGCATATCAGCATAACTCCATGCGAAGTTTATTTGTCTTTCCTTTAGGAATGCTGCTAGGAGTTCTTGCTCTTTTGATAATAGTGATTCTGCATAAAATGTGATATGTGGGGTCTCATCTGTTCCTAGGTTGACTGGGTTGCATTTTTCGGCCAAGACTGCTGACTTCTCTTGATGAATAGCTCTTAGGGGAAGATTGAATCCTTCATCCTTAGGCACCTCAGAGAGGTTTTCACTGTTGGATGCATCCTTTCTTTTTACTATTTTCTTGTCAGAGAGTGCCACAGTGTGGTTTTCACTCAAGGACTTAGATATGATTCTTAGTTTCTCACTTTTGCTACTGAAGGATTCAATCATTTCCCTATAGTAGGCATGTGTGTCCAACTCTATTATAAAGCTTTCCTTGTGATCTCCATCTGGAATGTTATCCCTCAATCCCATGAATTTTGAGAGCACTTCATCATTTTCGAATGTATCGAGAACTGGTGGTCCTCGTTGGTCATAGTCGATCAATTGGGGGTAGACTAAATGAATCTCATGATTTTGACTATCTGGTTCAAATGATATGGTACTAATCATACATAGGGTGGTATCTTAGACTAGCCTAGGTAGATTGGATAAGGTATCTTCATCATCGCTACTAATATAGGGCTCAGTTATAAAATTATGTGCATCTCTACCTGTGACTATTGGTGAGTGTACTTGTACTAGTACTGGCTGAGGAGAAACATTAACGGCTCTAACTGGAGGACTTCGGCCACGTATGGTTATTCTCGGAGTGGCACACCCAAGACCAAGATTTGTTATGGGTCACGTCTCTGGCATGATAGGTATTATGAGCCCATTGTCATTTTGTCCCAGTCTTTGATTTTGGTCATAGCCCATTGCAAGCATCATGTGTAGGCCTTTGCTTCTTTCATCCATTGGTAAATTAGCTGCTGGTCTTTCATCTTGATACAACATGTGAGATGGATCTACTTTAATGACCTCATGACCAAGGTCTCCCCATCTTGTGAATTCGAGATAATCCTCAGGATTCATTTGTGATGTGGAAGCTTGGTTTTCTTGTGGGTTTCCTTGTGATCTAGGAGATTGTGGTAACTCTCCTATCACAAAAGCATTGTTAGGGAGCTTGTAACTTCCACAACCATCCTCCTGGATGATGAGCTTGATATCGGATATGGTGGGAATGGTGGTTGTCTCTGTCGCAGAAGTGGACGTGAGAGTGGTGGGATCGATGTATGATGTGGATGGGCCCTCATCATTTTTTGACACTTGGGGGATTTTTTAATATTTGGCTTCAAGGTTTTTGCAGCATGAAAACGGCTCAGGATCTCCATGGATGGTAACCTCTTGTCCATTATGTGTGAATTTCACACATTGGTGGAAGGTTGATGGTATGGCTTTCATCACATGAATCCATGGGCGTCCCAGGAGGATATTGTATGGAAATTCGAGGTCCAAGACCTGACATGTGGTTTCCATGAGTGTTGGACCTACTTGGATAGGGAGCTTAATTGTGCCCTGAGACACTCTTTCTTGGTCATCATATGCTCTGATTGTGATGCCCTTGCCTTTGTCGATGAAATCTTCTGATATTTTCAACTGCTTGATAAGGCTAAGAGAATAGATGTTCAAACCTGCACCTCCATCCACCAAGACCCTTTTGATTATGCTCTTGTTCACAATGGCTTCCAAGTGAAGTGCACAGTTGTGAGATGGTTTGGCAAGGAAATCTTGGTCAGAAAATTTAAGGAGATTAGGTGTTATGATATTTCTGACCATAGCTTGGAATTGCTCCACATTGAGATCTGTGGGGACAGTGGATGAGGCTAATACTTCTTCAAGGATCTTCCTATGGGCGGATGATATTTTTAACAACTCCATGATGGAGATGTGTGCTAGTGTTCTCTTGAGTTGTTCTACAACATTGTAGCTATGCGGAACGACTCTTGATGAAGGGATTCTATTAGGTTGGGATGATCCTGCGATGGTGACTTTTCCACCTCTTGTGGTGACTCCATAGTCTTCGGCATGAGCACCCTTGATGGTGATGACCATGCAATCTTCATTTAGGGAGGCAATGACTACTTCGTATACATGATTTACACTGCATTTTCCTTTATCCTTGTTATTCCCTTTGTTGCCATGATTCGGCATCGGATTCATGTAGATTTTAAGATCTTGATTCCCAGTAGGTGTTTCCACATTTATGATTCTTTTGTCGATGAGATCTTGGATGATGTTCTTGAGTCTCATACAATTTTTTGTGGTGTGGCCTTTGATTTTGTGGAACTCACACAGTTGATTTTCATTGTACTAAGGAGGTTTGATATCAGGTTCTTGATAATTCTCAAATGTAGGAGCTTGGATGAGTTTTTCGTTGATTAGCTTTTTCATGATGTCCTCAATGGTTCCCCCAAAGTAGTGTATTTTCATTTGGGGTATGTTTTGCATTGAGGTGGTCCTCTTTGGTCATTGAGGTTATTGATTGTGGGATTATTATTGGGTTGATGCGTTGTGTGATGAGTGTTTTGATTTAGTGTTTTGATTTGTTGTGTGGGTGTGTTTTTGCGTGGACCACTAATGACCACCTTTGCATCAACGACACCATCATTAGTGATGTTTTTGTTTCTCACCCATGTGCGAGGTTTATCAATATATTTTGATGGTGGGTGGTTGTTTTTTTGTTCATGATATGATGTTGATTCAACGGGTTGAGTCGCAAGGGCTCTTTCAATGCTAAGCGCCTTGGGGATCAGCTGATCATATGTGGTGATGCCCTGAACCTTGAGATGAAATTCCAAGTGGCCTTCAAGGTTGGCTATGATGGTGCACACTTGTTGTTCTTCTGGCATGGTCCATTTTCTTCGATTGGCCTTGGATTGCCATCATTGAAGGAATGAAGCAAAAGATTCATTCTTTCCTTGTTTCAGAGCATATAGTTCTTTGAGACTAACATCCATTGCAATGTTACATATATAATTCTTAATGAATGCATCTCTAATTTCTTCGAATGTCCTGATGCCTAAAGGTAAGCGAGAGAACCATTCTATAGCATTGCCTGCTAAGCTCCTAGGGAATAGCCGCATCAGATAAGTATTGTCATATGCGACCTCCATACAATGAACCTAGAATTCCCTGATGTGATCTTCAGGGTTTCCCATCTCTGGATAGTTGTCAAATTTGGGGATTTCAAATCCCTTAGGGAATGGTTTCATTTCTAGGCTCCTATCAAATGGATAAGGACACAAGTTGCTTGGTGCTTTGGTCGTTCGCCCCGATTGAAGGTCGAGCACCTATTGCGAGAGCAACTTGAGTTGTGTCGTTACATCATTCTGGGGATCAGGGGGTGGGATGAATGTGTTTTGAGATGTTTGAATCATTGGTTGGATGGATGGGTTGGTCAGTGCATTGTTTGATGGTATCTACATGTTCTGTCGAGCAAAGTAGGCTTCTACTTGCTTTTGTATGAATAATGCTTGTTGTTGATCTTGTTGTTGTTGCACTAGGATTTGTGCTTGTTGTTGCGCTTGTTGCTACTCCAACAAGGCTTATTATTGTGCTTGTTGTTGTTCCCACAATGCTTGTTGTTGGGCTGCCAATTCTACTGCTTCTTGTTGCTCTTGGTATTGCTTTAATGCTTGCTGGTATGCTTGCAACTGCGCTGCTTGTGTAAGAAGTTGTGCTTGATATTGAGATTGCACTTGAGCTTGGGCTTGCGCTTGTGCTGCTTGCACTTGTGCAGCTTGTTGCTGTAATAAAAGTTGTGCTTGAGCGAATCTTTGTGCTTGTAATGCTTGTGCAGCTTGGGCGGCTTGTTGTTGTTGCTGTTGCAATAAAGCTTGGGCTTGTTGTGCTTGTTGTGCTTGTAATGCAGCTTGTGTAGCTTTGGCAGCTTGTGTAGCTTGAGCGGCTTGTTACACGGCTTTTTGTTTCTGCACTTGTTGGTACCCTCTTTGAAAAGCGGCTTGTAATGTTGCGTTGAATTGGTTTGATGTGGTGAACATTGGTGGTGGTGGGGGTGGTGGTGGATTTGGAATGGTGTTTGTGGTGAGCGATAATGTTGTGTTGATTATTTGGTTGGTGGATGGTGTTGTCATTTTGATTACTTGATTGGTGGATGGTGTTGTCGATGTGGTAAGTGGCATTATTGATGTGATTGGCCCTTGAGAGACCATGCTTTGCAATGTTGTGGGGGTGTTTGATGATGTTGCCATTGCTTGTGTGTTTGTCGTTTGTTGTTGTGATGTCAACAATAAGTTTTGAGCATTTGGCAAAATGTTTTGATTGATACTCGGTAGAGGGGGAAGCCCTAAACCAAGGAGTGGTGTAGATGACAATGGTGATGGTGGGAGAGGTGGAAATGTAAGGGGGGTGAATCCTTGCAAGAGTGTTGTGGTGTTGAAAATGCCCCCTGGTCCGAACATGTCTCCCTCCTCTTGTGAATTTGTGAGGAGGGGGATTTGAGGTGCTCCGTGAAAAGATGTTGATGATGGGTCATAATGTAAAGTGAGAGGAACATTTTTTTGTAATGGATTATGGGGGATGTTTTGTTCCAATGTGGTGTTTACATCCAAGTTTTGATTATTAACAAGGGGATGTGATTGAAGAGCATTGAGAAATGTGTTTCCCTTGTTAATGTTGGGTTGAGTTGGAGCAAATGATGTTGTGATTTGCGGGATATTTTTCGTGACGTTTTGAGATGGGGGTGTAGATGAAATGGGGATGGTGGATGAGATTGGTGGAAAAGATGTCTCTACTATAGTGCTCACATCAAAATCCGAAGGCAACTTGGCCCCTTGTTTTGCTAGTTCAAGCATGTACAACAAAGGGTTAAGTCTAATCATGATGTTGATGATTCTATGGTTGTCCGGATTTTGGAGTATTTCAGCTATTTCTTCGTGAGACATTCCAAAGGTAAGATCCTCCCCTTGGGTTTCCTCTTGTGGTTTTTACGATGATGTTGGAAGGCTAATTGTGAGATTTCCATCCCCAATGGGATTCATTTCAGGAGTGGTTTGGCTAAGATCACTTGAAGCGGGTGTTTCTTTGTTGGCTTCCAAACTCTTCTTGTATTGAGATCTAGTTAGAACCATAAAATGGGGATCAATCTTCAAGAATATGGGAGATGAATCTCTTGATTCTTTGGATTAATCTCTATTTTATGTCCCAAGGTGAAAGTTTTAGGATGCTTTTTTGGGGATAAAAGGTGATTCTATGATGATGAATGATATGAATGTTTTGGCTTTTGATAAATCTTGAATGAGACACTAGGCTTTAGGAATTGAATTTGATTGGATTTGGGATTTGGGATTTTTTCCTTGACTTTAATTTTGATTTTGTTTTGGATTTTTTAACAAAAGGACCCTAAGATGTTTGATAATGATCTAAGGGATAGTTTTGTTCAAAGGATGATGATTTTGGATATGTGTGACGAGTAGGATGCATCTACCCACACCTATCCAAATAAAATGATAGTTTCACTAAGTATATGAAGAAGGATTCATCCACATACACTAAGTTAGACAAGATTATTTTGATAACTTTGACTAAGTATATGCAAAAGGATGCATCTACACATGTCTAGCGAAAGGTGTTTTGATAAATGTTTTCAAGGACTTGGTCACAATGTTTTTGGATTATTTTTATTTTTTGCCACAAAGCCTAGTATCAAGGATAATTTCAAGATTTTCCAAAAGATGATTTGTGAGATGGATTTGATGTTTTGAAAGATGTATGAAAGAGGTTTGATTTGTTTTGATCCAGAGGTGAACCTAAAAGGACACTTTTTTTTCCTAGACCTAGGTATTGAAGAGCATGCAAATGCTTCCTAAAGACCTTTGTAACCAAGAAATGATTTCATTTGAACATTCATTTTCGGGTTTCCAATGATTTTTGCTTTGGGATTTGTGAGTCTCCAATCACACATGAATATTCATTTTTATTAGCTTTGCTTAATGGTTTTATTTTACCAAAAACACTTTCTTTGATTAAGTTTTCAAACTAAGATGTCCAATGTCTTAATTTCTTCAAACTCCACAAGATATGTTATGTGGAAATTTAATGAACTTAAGGCAAGGGTTTCCTATTGTTTACTTAAGGAGACAAATTGAGATATAATCCAATGTTTAGAAACCTCTAAGGATGTGAATCCCAAGGGAAAGCAATAACATATGGATTGCGTCAATGGCATTTGTCTCCAAAAGGGTTTGAAATTTGAATGATATTGTTAAGTGTTTGTTTGCAAATGTTTTCGAATGCAACATTGTGTTTTCAAACCAAGACAAGTACAAACCCTATGGATGTGTAGGACAATATTTGTTGAATCCCCACTTGGAAAAGTCCAACTACGCTTATCTTTAGTGAATGGTTAGATGCTTGACCCCATTGGCTCCCCTCCATGACACTCACTTATACGGGGCAGCCAAGCATCAATACCCATGAAACTCCCATGGCATGTTTTCCATTTCTACTAAAGACTGTAAAAGTGTGGGGCGGCTTCAGAATGACTGTTCTTGCACCAACAAATAGATTAAGGATTTTGGAAAATTCTAGCACATGGGTTCTAGTAAGGAATTTCCGTTCGTGGAGATTGACCCATACGGCAAGAGTCCCCTTTCAGATCCATCTTGTCAGAATCAACCACATGATACTGGCGTTTCTTCCAATACCCACATTTATATCCCAGTTGGAAATACTCTTGGCTTTAGAGTGTTATCGGTTGAGTCATTCCCTTGGGTGAGTACTTTTTTCCCAAGGCAGGCCCTCTAGGATAAACAATAGCGAAAAAGAACACTCATAGTTCGATCAACCTTTGTTTAGAAACAAAGGGAGAAAACATGTCGTATGTTTAATCACACTCGCACAATATGTTGTTCAATTGTAAGCCCAAATCGAAGTGTGGAGGTGATCACTTTATCTTATGCCAAAATCACCAAAAAGGCCTTTTGATTCTCAAGATCGCTTGGAAGCGCAAGAGAAGTGCATACGTCCTTTGCAATGACTTTAGTTTCAGTAAGTAACCACAAAACAAAGCAAACACATTCATTTTATCCTTCCAAAGCAATTGTGAGTTCGTTTTAAGCACCAAGATGAAGTGTGAGTTTTGATTGTTCATTTATTAACCTCAAACAAAATCTAGTAAGTTGTGATCCTAAAGTTTATTTTAGCTTTTGCAAAAAAAACGTGTTCTTTTTAAACCCAAATGAAAATTAGTGTCCTAAACGAAAACATAAACAACTTCATAAAGAAGTGTTAAACAAACACTTAAAGCATTTAAAAACACTTTGGTTTTTTCAAAATATCCTCCTCCTTTCATTTTCCTTTGCTAGCCTCCTTCTTGCTTTCCTTCGTTTGTACCTTGTACCTTGTGCCTCCTTTGTTTTCGCATTGTACCTATTCCATAAAAGAAAAGGTAATTATGTGAGGATCGAAATATTGAACTCATTTGGATTATTACCTTCACACAAAGGCATGATCTTAAATGAAAGGACCAAAATAAATTGGATGATGTAAAGAATGGCTTATAAGTGGATCATGCTTTGACATTGACTTTATTGAAAAGATATTGAGTCAATACCTCAATTACAAAGAAAAAGCATCCTCATAATTTTGCAATAAATCATAATCATATTCTCAACTATGCTAATCAACTCAAATGTGGGTTATCAACTTCCTTCAAGCACTTTTTATGACTGTAATTCATGAGTTAAAAGATATCTTTGATGAAAAAGGTATGTTTCAAACTTTTTAACTCTGCACCAAATCATCTTACCACACAAGAGATAAATACATGCTTCAGCTAAAATACTGCCATTCAGGATTATACTACTAGACAATATTATCAAGAATTGACACATGTAATCATTTGACTAGACAACAAAAAGTAATTAATTAGAGAACAAATCAGGGCAACTTGCTCATGGCTGGACAGTGGATCAGACAAAATATAGACAAAAAGAGAGTCCCTTAAAATGTACCAGCAATATTAATGATGGGAGATAGCAATAAAAAAGCACATAATCTATCCAACATGATAATATTTCTTACTATTTAAACAATATTGCCATTTGATATGACAATACTGTTATTACTTTATTCGAACACATAGAGACACCTTGCTGCCTCTGTCATTAACTTTGCAATCAATGTTATGAACTTTTTCTTCTCTGATTTTTGTGCGCAGATCTAGGAAGTATTTAAAATTTCCAAATCTGGTGAATGATATGTCTTTATCGATAAGATAACATTTGCAGTGCATATAAATAACAGTTGTAACAAACACGCAAAACAACAGATGAGAGCTCCACCTAATATGGACCCAACTAAAAAGAAAAACTGGCGGAAGCTAAGACTGGACTTGAGCCATCAATAGGTAGATGTAGTGTTATCATGTATCAGTCAACTTAAATCTAAATTATTGGTACCAATCAACTATATAAAACATGTAATTGATTATAACACCTCACAGAAAAGGCTCGACTCCACACACAAAGCATGGGCGAGACAATAGGTACAATAGCCAGAGAGTGTACATTGTAGTCTCATTAATTCTATCAGTTGTAATCATCCTCTCCCTGGTAGGTGTGACAGTTGGGTTTGTGTGAGGTTATCTAGTGTACCTTTCAGCTATTGTGATTGATAAATCTCTAAAGATTTGAGCTGATAGGTGAGTTTTAGCAGCGTCATTCATTGAACATTGACTTGAACTGATGAATGTGAACTCCAGACAATAAGTGATAAATGCAATCTTCAGGCAGTAGGTGATAAACACAATCTTCAAGGTGATAAATGCAATATTCATGTAGTAGGTGATAAACGCAGACTCTAGGCCATAAGTGCGCGCACTTTCAAAGATGGCGAGAGTGACTACTAATGCTTAAGGATAGGAAATCCACCACTCACTGTCTCGGAGATAGATTTACTTGGTCAGCAAAATGATTAGATAGACACTTTATTAGAAATAAAATTTCGTTCCTCCTATTTCACTCTAACTAGCATCCCACGTCAGACCCTAAAATGAAAAGTAAATTTGAATGATTATTGCAAATAAAGCTTAGTGCAACCAGTGAAGAATATACTGTTGCATGGAGAGTCTACAACCATGCCTTCGACTTTCACTACATAAGTAGGTGGCTGAAGACACGTCAAACCTGCCCTTTAGATAGATAGGGGGGATTTGCATATATGAAAATAAGAAACTAAATAAAAACACATTGGATCAGTAAAACAAAGAAGTTAATAATAGTTGATTATATATTTCCCATCCCATAAATCCGGCCTGCAATGTATTTATGTAGAAGTATGTCTAAGGATCAAATCTCCTAAATAGATAAAGGACAATTTTTCTATTTCAATGAAATGTTCGAAAGGTAAGATCTCATGGGTATTAAGAGCTGAAGCTATCCCCATAAATACACCTGGGCTGTGCTTGGAAAGAAAAGGAGATTCTATTCAAAAGTTAGGATCCTTACCAAATTTAGAGAATTCTTTCTTTGATAAAGAAAAGGCAGATATGGATTGTGCATACAATCGCTCTTTAGATTTTAATCCTGACTGCTTAAAACAAGAAATAAGTTCAACGAATCCTTTTTCTAATTTCCAGATCTAATTAATCAAGAACTTGTGAGACAGAAACTGTGCATAATATGGTTAGCAATATTGAATTCAGATATGACAGTTGCAGTTAAATGAACCAAATGTAAGACCATCTTTAATGTCTAGATTTATGTTCCCTGCAAAAGCTGGGTTAAAATCAGAAACAAGTTAAGCATTCTTGCCCTCCTTCTAGCGCCACAATGAAGTACCCTCAATCTTCGAGTAAAACCAACCTCAAATACTCATTAGAAGGGTTAGTCTAAACATACAAATCAACAAATACCTCTATGAAATAAAATATCTATGCTAAAGAAATGCCATAAGTAACAAGAACAACATCAAGAAGACATTTCAAAAGCATGATAATCACCTATTCCATATTGGATTGGTGTCACATGTGCTAGTGACCCTTTCCCAACCCTTGCTAAGAAGCCAAAATGATGAAATGAGAATACAATGGAGATGATGAGCAAGATGAGTTCTCAAATTAAGAGAGTAACCTTGCATAAAAGTTGTGGATGGATAAATGAGGATTAAGGCTTTCTTTTATAGATTTCCTTGATGAGAGATTGGCCAAGACGGTGAATGTGGGACTAAAGATCCACCAATGAGAATAGGCCACTTGTCAAGTGATGATAGGCCAATGGATGTGCAAAATTTGGGAAGAGTGGCCATGAGAGGGAGAATTTGAATTCAAATTTTGCAATAAATTTTGAGAGGGGGACAAGAAAAAGAGCAATAAATGCAATGTTGGAGGGACAAATCAACTTGTCATGTTGAGTGAAAATGAGGGTTTTTTAATAAATCAATTTATTGATTTATTTGTGCAAGTGGAGATATCTAGAGGATGCAAGTGGGTGAGATTAGCATTTAATCATGGTTAGATTAAATAAATGATGATTATGTTAGTTTAATGATGATTAGGTTACTTTGACTTTTAGGACTTTGATATTTGATTTATTTAAATGAGAAAATGATGGAATATGATTTTGGATTTGATTTAAATGGATGTTTGATTTATTAAAAGGCTGATGATAATGTTTGCTTGATTTTAAATAAATGACCTTAGGAGATGGAGATTAATGAAATTACCTACTGAATGAATGAAGGTGAACCTGATTAATTGATGAATGGACCTAATGTGAAATCTAGTTTAGTTAATGAATAATCCCAATTGAATGCACAATGTTAATTTTGCATGTCTACAAAAGTTAGACAACTTGCCATAAAAATTTAAATAAGTTATCTATATTAGTTCAAAAATATGTAAGAATAGAATCTCTAGAAAATTGAATGTAGTTTCTAAACTACTAGGTTTCTTGAAAAAAAAAATATTTGGTGAAAATTTGAAATTTCAATGCAGTGGTACTTCAATTTTAGGGAAAAAATAAGTACATGTGTCTATCTGACCATCCTAACCACAATAAAATGATAATATTTTTTTATAATATTTTAGATATAAGTAGCAGACTCATGCCCCAATGTGATGCATATTTTTTTGTAATTTTTTTCCAAGTAAATAATTAATTATGAATTTTTTATTAAAATTAAAAAGAAAAATAAAAATTCACATGCCTGACCACCTTAACTTGGTCAAAGCTTCAGTAAGTTCATTTTTTATTTTTCTTATCCTATAGTATGTGAAGCATAGAATGTGATGCATGTTTTGGATTTAAAAAATGTGATATTGTTTGGAAGCTATAGATGTTTTTCAATCAGCCTATCAATTAGGACTTTAGTTGTAATTTGAATAGAAAATGAATAATAATTACTTATTAAATTCAAAGTAAAGCATAAATTATATTGGTGGAAATATGAGAATCTCCTTTAAAAACCCTTTTAATTTCATCAATTTTTGGTAAAAAAATAGTCGTCAGCCACATACCCGTCATATTGCCACTTTTTGGCCCATCATGATCCTGCACATACCCGGAGGCATCAAGGGAAGGGCAACTATGATTTTCATGCATACAAAGTATTGGATCCTCTTGTTCAAATAGTCCTTTCCAAATTTTATGGACATTAGGAAGGAGAGAAATAATGCTATAACTCTCAATCATTGGATCTCTTAACACCAACATATCCTCTTCACAAATGTGTTTTTCATGATTTTCCACAATTGTTTTCTCTTTCAATAAAGCATTCTCACAAGTAGGGGAGTTGTTAAGAAATGTCTCAATGATCTCATCTTCTTGTTTCCTAATATTTTCCAAAGGGGGATAACCTGAGAGGGAAAAACAAAAATTTCATGACTCTCAATGATTGTATCCTCTTTCACCAAGATACCTTCATCACTAAAAGGATAGGTATTTGGAGAAGAACAATTTTGATTTTCATGATTATCTACACTCGTATCCTCTTGTGTTATGATTTTCTTGCAAATATGATAGATGTTAGGAGGGTAGCCCATATGCTTTTGAAAGGTTTTATTCTAGTTTCCTAGATTATGCTCATGAGTAGGGAAAATAGAATCATGCAAGCCATGTGATGATCTATGAACTCTAAATGCTTGAAAAGAAAACATGCTAACATGAAAAAGTAAGGTATCTAACTTATGCAATGCTTTTGAAATATAAAATGATTTTTGTAATGCTTTAAAAATGACTAAACTAAATGGATGATTTGACCTAGAGATACAAAAAATTAAGTTCTTGAAACATTCCAGACTTATATTATAGGTTACTAGCAAGCCTAGGAAGTACATAAATGAAGTTTTTAATGTTGTAAATACCAATTTTGGGTCTGATATGGGACTAAATGGCACAAAGGGGCATATGAGTCCTAGTTAGGGTTTTTGAAGGGTTTAAATGCTGAAAAATAGTCAACACAAAATACCAAGAAATTAGGTAAAATCACCTATATTAGGACTAAATCTCCCAGAGGGGCGTGTGAGTCTCAAATTAGGGTTATTTTACTAATTTCAACAAATTATGAGTGAATGCTAGGCTTTCTAGTTTGAATGATGTCTATAAAGTGTCTAATTATAGATTTTAAGTGAAATTCAATGATGCAAGATGTAAAAATGCAACTTATATGCACTTTCGCTAATGCAAGATTTAAAAACCATATATGCATATTAACTAATGCAAAGTTAATGTAAGCTATATCTAGGACTATAATGCACTCCAAATCAAGAATAAGGTGTTCTAAAGGCTAGGTTCACCAAAATGAAATGAAGAAAATTATCTCTCTATGTTTTGGGAGATAGAACCAACAATTTCCTTTAAGTTTCATTCAAGGAAACCTTAGAGATCTTAATCTAGGGATGGAAATGAGGGAAATATATTTTCAATGAGGTGTCCTAGGGATGCGATTAAAGACTAAAATTGGGTTCATCACAAAAAAGGGCTTGGAAAGAAAGAAATGCAATGATATGTAAACCTAACTATGTAACCTAAGACATGAGGCTAAAAATCAGAAGAATGAATTGAGAAAGGACAGAGGGGCGCATGGAAAACTAATGAAGCTTGAAAAAGGCTCTGCACTCCCAAAAATCTAACTTTTAGAGCATACTAGGACTCATACACTAGTAGGGGTGATTTAGTCCTAGTTTATGGTTTTGGGATGGAACCGAAATCTAGAACTGCTAAACCATGATCTATAGAAAATGCTTGAAATCTAGTATACTGGGACTCATACACCACAAGTGGTGATTTAGTCCTAGTAATAGGGTTTATTTTAAACTTAGATATCCTCTGGTGATCTCTTGTAGCTTCTCTGTTGTCAAATATGTGAGTCTGAAACCTTGAATTCCAACCTACAGTTGACTTTCTTTGATCTTGTAAGGAAGGTGACAACTTGACAACTTTTCTCCAATATTACTCTCTAATGGATCTTCATCCTAGATATGAAAATCACACATTAAAGAGAGGGAAAAATGTTGTTTTGTTAGTGGATAGGGGTTTTCCTTGGTAAAACCTTGTTTTGGTAATCAAACCTTGAAATGAAATTAAATAGAATGATGGAATGATGAATGGAAAAATATGCTATGTTGCAACTCACCAAACCCTTAAATAAAATGCTGCAATCTTATAAGTAATGGTTAGCATAAATGTATATCTTGACTCTTGATTGAATGTTATGGATCTTGACTTGAATTCTTGCTTGAATCATAGGAACGTACATCACAAATGTTCGCTCAAAAACAAACATGATGCATGATGACTTTGACATGATGCTTGATTCTTGAATAATTCTCCAAAATGCTAGATAATCACTCTTGAATTCTCATGTAATCATAAACTTTCTATAGGAATTCTCTCATCAAAATGCTAGGAGAAAATATATGAAATGACCTTGTGTTTATACTTGTTTATTCAAAATTTCTCAAAATTACAACACTACAAGCTAACATTAGATCTAGGAGAATAAAATCCCACCAAGAATTGAATTCAAAATTAGGTTGAAGCTAAGTGGTACTCATATGCCAGTTGGGGTATATGAGTCCCTGTAGGCTAAGCTCGGGACACAAATTTCAAGAAATATTTATTTTTATGCTAAATTTAGATCTAGGCCTCGAAACTTAGGTGAAACCCATATGACCAAGGTGGCATATGAGTCCCAGATCACTAAATCTAGGCCATACAAACCTAAATAATTAAATTATGAGTGGTCATTAGATATATGTCGGGTTTATCTTTAGAAAGATGCATTAATTAAGGCTTGTTGATGAAAAATAGGACCAAATAAGGCATAAGGAAGCCTAATTTTAGCAAGGAGGGCCCAACTAAGGTGTGAAAATGTAAAGGGATATATTTTTCTACATTGCGCCAAGAAAAAGCAGAGGAAATAAATAAGAATTCCTAGCTCAACAATAACAAAACCAAAGTGAGCAGAGTAAGGAGGGGACAAACATAATGCCTCCCAAAACTCCAACAGGTAGAAATTGAGACCTAGGCTATCAAAGAACCATATAAACCCATTGCCATCCTCTTAATCAACTTTTCCATCACCATCATCTTCAAGTTTTTTCTAAAAGCCCCTCATGCTCACTTTTCCACTCACTCCCATCATGCTCTAGGATGATACATAAAATAAAATTAAAGAATTTATTTTCCATAGATGTTGAGTTCAAGTTTTTAAAATAGGTTTGACCTATTGATTCACTCCCTCCTCTTAGTAGATTATGTTCCCTTCAAAATATTTTTTTGTTATATGTCCACAATAATGGACTCAAACTTTATAGGTGAACTTATTAAAGTATTTTCAACAACTCTCATATCTTCAATTGTCTTACAATAAGATATGATTTGATTTAAAAGTGTAATAATTTGTGTAAAATATAAATATACTAATTCTGACTCCATGAATATGGTCTCAAAGTCTCTTCTCAACATTTATAACTTAGCTTTTTTCATGTTGGTCATTCCTTGATACGATATTTGTAGGATATCCCATGCTTGTTTAGACCTTTTTGATGCTACAATCCTTTGAAAATTACCCTCATTCATTACTTGGGAGACATTAAGAAGAGATTTCGAGTCCTTCATTTTATTATTTCATGGTAAACCTTCCTCTTCTTGAGTATTAGCATTAAATGTTGTTGCATCAACTATTTTTGGTTAACCATTTTCAACAAGTTCACATAAGTCTTGAGAATAAAATAATTCCCCCATTGTGATTGACCAATAATCATGGTTATTTATATTGTTCATTATAGAGCTCTATGTTGAATAAATCTTAGATCCTTGAAAATATTTATTACAAACCTTCAACTCTAATACCATGTGAAGGAAGAGGCATAGAAGAAAATGGAAATAAAAATAGTGCAAAAAACAAGGACGAAATAAAGAATAAACTCCAAAATTTATTATATCTCAAATATTTCAAAATATACAAACTATAGTGTATTTATAGATCATAAAAACAAACTTGTGAAACTATACAAAATATTCTTCTCTTTCTTGTGTTTAGAAAATATTTAAAAACCAATTTTCTTTATTTTATTTGATATTTAATTTTTTTCTACAAAAAAATCAAGATATTTCTATTTTCTTTCTAACATTATAATACAATCCAAAAAGACAGTTTAATCCTATGTATATGTCCAACAAGATGAAAAACAAATTACAATAAATTTGAAATAATTTCCAAAGTAGGAAAAAATATGAGAGAGATTTGCATTTAAATTCACATTTAAATTTTTCCTATAGCTACAAGTTGAAAGTATTGCTAAAATGGATTTAGCTAGAGAAAGGAAAGTTCACTCATATGAGAGGATGAAGATGACAAGAGAGATTAAATATTTTAGTTGGGAATTATTCCAAAAAAAAATCTTGCATGAGTAAAGTTGATCTACTACAAGTGGTGATTAAGAGGTGTATTGAATAGTCAATTAATATTGTCCATAGAGATTAATAGTTTGAAATGAGGTAGAGTTGCCAGTCTACATTAGCTTCAAGAATACCAAGTCAGTTGCTCAATCACTATGGGAGAAATTAATCCCAAGATCTATGGAAGAAAAACCTTTTCAAATCTATAATACAATTCTATGACCCAATATAATACAAATATTTTATAGGAATATAGTCTTAAAAGCACATAGAATCATCCACCATTTTAAAACTATTAATAAAATGAACATACATTTGCTAAAATTTCAAAAATAGATAATTTATTTCCTATTTCTCTCTCAAAATGTTTCTTTTATGTCATTTTTAGTCTTTTCAATAATTTAATACTTGTCTTCTTATATAATAAACATGGAAAATAATATAAGACTTGATCTTACTAAAATGTGTTTTCTCAGTGTATACACACTTAATATGCATATATTTTTTTTCCTTGCAATAGTTCCATACTCCCTTTTTGAATTCCTTTCATATTAAAATTGATTACAAAAAGGACACTAGTTTAATTAAAATAAATTAGTTTCAAAGTTGAGTAGGTTTGTTTTATAATATTTCTTGTTTGTTATGTCATATCAATAGAGATTTATGGTGCCAATTGTGATCTTGAAATGGTGAATTTATTATGTCACAAATGCAAGTGACTCTTATAACTATAGAAGTTACTAATTCGACCAATCACTTGTAAGCAATACCTATCATAGTAGAGAAGATAAAAAAATTCAAGAATGTGCTCAATATGCTTGAGAATTTTATTTATGCAAAATAACCTAGATCAAAAATGGTAATGAAAATAATTCCTTATTAAAAGGAGATAGAAACCCTAGATCTAAACCCCAAGTGAGGATTAAATTAGCCTCCAATAAATGCCATCATCCTATGTGATGAGACAACATTAGCCTATCTAATAACTAAATATGCAATTCTTAAGCTTTAGCTGAAGTGAATAAAGTAAGAGGTGATATAATTAATTAGATGAATAGCCTATTACTCCAACACCCTCCCTTAGAAATAACTTAGGGAGTAGATAAAAATTTGATGAAGGATGCATGAATGAACACATGAAAGCATGAATGGCTCCCAATTACTAGGGAATGTTAGGTACCCATGTACATATGCAATGCAATCAAGTGATGAAAGATGGAGGAATCCTGATATTATACTCCTAAATTACAACATCCATCACATAGATACATTATAAATTTCCCCCATAAGAGGGAAATAAATGATGAAAGAATCTGGAAGTTATGTGTATCTTGATGCCAATGCCAAATTGTGACTAAAGCTAATCCATACAAGCAAGTATACTGAATATTTAGGAACATTAGCCATAAAATGAATGGCTCACAAATTGATATGTGACCTAATGTGAATCAAATTCAATTCAAGATCATTAACCATAGTCTCTCAATTTGAGATGTAAACTGATGCAAACCAAAATGTGTCAAGTCACGAGAAAGATTATGACCAAGAGAAACTACAAAATGTAGATAGAACTCATGTGAGTTGTCATCAATATGAAGATGGTATCATATTGTATGCCATGAGGAAAAACTATAATCTAATTATTATGTATGCAACCCCCTGGATGGAACTTTATTGAAGTTCATTTCTTATTATACCCCAAGATTATAAAAGGAGAACATGCAACATATACAAAAATCAATGATAAAATGCAAACATAAAGCATGAAAAAATGAAATATTCCATGCATAGATTAATGGTCACATCTACCTCAATGAAGTTGGTATAATTTTTCCAAGAAAAGATCCAAAAGAAAGTGACCTAAGATTTGATGAAAATAGTAGGTAACTAGTAAATATTATTGAAAAATTGACTTGCGATCTATGTAGAGGACTAAATCAGCTTTCTGATGATATGAAGTTTTTAAAGAGGGACACCGTATGCTCAAGTTATGAATTTTTGAAAAATGGGGTAAATTTTGTCATTTTGTCAGTAGACATGACCCTTCTTATTTTATTTCTAAAATATTTTCTCATTTCATGTAAAATATAAAAGATAACCAAAAAATATTTTGATTCTATAAACAAAACCCATAAAAGAGTTTTTGAATCCAAAAGGAAAAACATGCTCTTTAGTAAAAAAAAAAAATCACTTATAGAGAAAATAGCTGCGAGGGATATTTTGATAGCCTATTTTTCAAAACATACTCACTATCTACAAAATCTAGTAGATACCCAAATGGTATTTTTTGATTTTGAACAATCTAGATTTTTTTTCTTTCAAACATACACTAAGCAAAAGACATTGGTCATTTTTATTGAGGATGCACAAGAAAATTGCTCTAGGCCCAATCTCTCAAAAATTCAATAGGGGGCTATAGAACTGGTCCCTTGATACCATGTAGAAGTTGTTGATTCAACCCACAAAACCCAACATCATGTGCAATCGATACCTATCACAATAGATAAGATCAAAAAAGAGAGAATATGCTCAATTAGTCTGAGAATTGTATTGATGCAAAATAACCTAGATCAAAAATTATAGTGAAAATCAATCCATATGAAAAGGAGATAGAAACCATAGATCTAAACCTAGGGTGAGGATTGAATTACCTTCTGTCAAGTATCATCATTCTATTCAATGAGGCAACATTAGGCAATATAATAATTTAATATGGAATTCCTAGGTTTGGCTTAAGTGACTAAAGTAAGAGGTGATCTAATTAATTAATCATGATGATATAATTAATTAGATGATTATCCTATTACTCCAACAATAACAAGAGTTTGTTACTCATATTCAACATTAACAACAAAAAAACTTGTATTGTTGATACCTTTGTCTTGAATCATGCATTTGGAAGGATCATTCTGTAGCAATTGTTCGACAATATGTTTTAGATGAGTTTCCTAATGCTTAGTGTGTCTTCAATGGTGATTTTTATAATTTTGAGGTGACAATTGATAGGCAATGACACCTCCCAATGAGATGGAGAGCTATAACAAATGTGATGTTCTACATGGGTGATAAAATTAACATTAATGGTCCCATCTTAGCTACCAAACTACTTTTTTGACATGGACCACATAATCTATCTTGGGTAGTGAGCATTAAGAGTAATAAAGTGACTTTATCTCGCTATGAGTTTTATCTAATTAAATTTTCAATTATATGTATCTACATTCTTCATGTTAGAGATTTTTTTTAATGGAACAAGATATTCTAAAGTTAAAATTATAAAATTATCAAAATTTCTCAAATAAATCACTTCATTATACATCCATTCTAACTCATATATGATATGTATTTTACTCTCTATTACATCTCCAAATTGACGAGATTTGAATTGCATGGAATTGTTATTCCACAGTTTGCACTACCCTCTTTTAAAGGATTTGTGGCCATCAACTAGCAAAAATCAACCATAATTCATACACAACCTTTTCAAGAGAGCTTAGTATCTTCCAAGTCCCCTACTAACATCAAAGTGATGCCCTTCCACAAATCCTTACATTTGAAAATAGTTGTGTTATGTTACTAAGTGCAAGTGTGTACACAACCACAAGAAATCATAATGAAACCAAAATTCTATGGAATTATTCCACTCCTAGGAATTCAACTTAGTTAAAATTTTAAAATATGTAAAAGAAGTGCATAAACAAATTTTAATACTCTAGATTAAGTTTTAAATTTTTTTCTTTAACTTTATAAAATTTTGTTGAAAGCCCATGATCCCTTACATGTTCATGAGGTGGATTTCAAACAATGCTTAAAAATGGTCCCTTGTTATCCTTCATCCTCTTACTTAGTAATTTTTGATATATTTATTTCTTAGGAGAACCTCCATTGTGAGGATGGTAGCATTGTTAATAACAAGATATTTGGTTGTACCAACTTATTTGAGCAATAGCATAAAATTATCTTAGACAATATTGGCCCTAATTTACATAAAGAATATATTGAAGCAATTGATTCAAGATCTATTAGGTCTCTCATAAGAAAATACTCTATTTATATGCAAATCTATAGATATTGAACTAATATGCAAGTAATGAATAATCACTCTATAAACATCTTCCTCAAGAAAATTGTCAAGGACATCATATTTTTTGTTTTAAATATTCCTTATTGGTTATTTGGATGAAGATAAATGGATTCATAACAACTAGATTTATATTAAAAAGAATTAAATTATTCTCTGGGAGAGTATGTAAAGAGTACAAATTCAACTAGCAAGCCATCTTTATAAATATTTGCTTTGACAATGCTTGTGATGGAATTAAAAGAAATTTTTCATTCAAGCCATTATCAATATTATTTTCTTTGCACCCAACTTCTTCTATCTCGTTAGGATATTATTAATTGCATCTTGTGATTTCCTTCTTGTTAACAACATGCAATATGAGGATTATAGTATATTTAGATCTATCTTTAAAGGATAAGATTTGCTCCAAGTTTATGTTTGAATTGTAAAATGATTTAGATATCTCATTCCTAATTCTATGTCACAAATATAATTCAAAAGAGGTTTTCCCATTAGGTTATGATCCCAAAAATCTTGTCAATGATAATTTTGGATATTCAAAATTGAATTCTAAAACTATAGAGAGTACACTTAAAACCTAAACCTTGGAATCTATATTTTTTTGGAGCAACAATACTCATGATAAGAGTGTAGGAAATAGTAGACTAATTGAGTAGAGTAGTAAACTCTTCTATACTCCTTAAGGGTCGACTATACCAAGGATGGTATTCTTATATATATTGATAGGGCATTTAAAGAGAAATAATGGAGCATACTTGATTACATAACTTAGAGGCAACCTTTATGCAAAATATACTGATTATTTATCTGCAAATATTTCTTACATAAGATTATTGGTCTTGCATACAAAAAACATATTTTATATAAAATTCATAGTAGGGTACACATGAGACTATATATACAAAAGAAATTATATTAACTCAGATTAATATCCTTATACTTTTCCTAACTCATATGTAAGTTGGAAACCCAACATACATAAATCTCTTACGATATGTTACATGTGATCTCTCAAAAAATTTAAACAAAAGTTCAAATTATTGAACTAGTTACAATCATACAACCTAACCTACATTAATCTACCATGAGGACTTAGTGTATATATCTTAATAAATAATTTTTTGATTCACAAATGAGGAGTTGCTCCTTAGTTTAACATGGAAAAACACTGATAAATTAAAAAAAACAACCCGTACTACATCTAAAATCTTACCAATTGAGATACAATTTCATTCAAATGGAATACAAAACTCAAAAAAATCAATTGTACATATCTACATCAATAATCAATATTTTCTCAAAGAAATTTCCATTATTATTCAAAATATTAAACACTTTGGAAAGATTAGAGAATTACTATGATAATCAACTAATTATAAATAACATGTTAATCCTAGAGACCTTTTCATTGTCCACTAAAACTCTTTGTTAATTATAGAGATATCTACACCATGGAGAGGATTCCTCTAGAGAACAAGTATTTGGTAATTTTTTTAAAAAAATAAGAGTGATTTTTATGAAAGAGTTTGGGTTTAAATGGTTGAATGCAATTGATGAGTTGGAAGTGTAAAATAAGGGATGATATTACCCATATCTAAATGACTTCTGGGAATAGATATGCTTCAAATTTACGCTAATAGAAGCCACTTAATTATTCATAGTTGATGAAAAATCAACTTTATATTCCAAATTCTTAATATTAAAAAATTCAACCAAACAGATATTAATATTAACTCATACCAATATCAATAAAATTACTAAAAAACATCTAAATTCTACCCTAAATACCAACCAACTCTTTAAAAGAAAACCCGCTCACATTTGAAACGGACTTATTTTTCCTTACACCGTAAGAAACGCCCTCCTTCCGAGAACTCACGACGCAGCAAAGAACGAAGACGAGTGTTTCGTTAGTTGTGATAAAGTCAAGATAGACCTAAAAAATGTCGTAAACGCCCTCTCCTTCCGAGATCTCACGACGCAGCGAAGAACGAAGATGAGTAAGCCGATAAAGTCAAGGAATCTAAAAAATGTCGAGAAGAACTAAAGTCAAGATAGACCTAAAAAATGTCGAGAAGAACTTGATTCAAAAATTCAATTCTTCTACTCAACCCTTGTATCGTCATTTTGTTTTCATACACACTCTATGGAAACCAACGCGAAGATTTCAAAACGTCTCTACTAGTTCTAGTATAAAAGCGATGTCTAGTAAGCTTGGAAAGGCAAGAAGTTTTGTTATGGTGAAGCAGCATACGATGAGCAATATGAAGTTCCGAATTGCAGAAGAAACTAGAAATTTGCAAAATGTTCAAGAAATGGTAGACGATTCCGCATATGGTGTTTCTGGAAAATCTCAGTTTATGTGAAATTGGACAAATGTATTGGAGATTTGAGGGGACTGCTACTCAGAGCGAGGCGTCAGTTGTTGGGTTGCAATGCAGGGGGGCGGGGTAAAATCTACTCTGGCATGGCTCTGTTGAATGATCCTCAAATCAAAGGTATATCTCTATAATGGCTCTCTTGTTTAGATTTTATACATCCGTTGGTGCATCCTAAGGTGCTTATTCTAAAATAAATATATTTTTTCATGGATAGCAGGATACTTCCTCGATAATGTGATTTTCATCACCGTCTAGCTGGAAGGAAGAGACTAGATTTTCAGAATTTAAAAGATGGAAAGATGAAGCTGCAACAATTGGTTTTAAGTCAACCCTTACATCATTATATTGGATGATGTATGGTCCAGAGCAAATTTGAAAAATTACTATTTTAAGGGAATTGATACAAAAAATTTGTAACAACCAGAGACAATTCCGCTATCCGCACAAACCAGACTAACCAACTGTATCAGTTGCCATTGCTGTGGCCAAACGATGCGCTGTCACTATTTTGTTTCTGGGCTTTTGAACTGACACCAATCACAAGCACTGTAAATGCAAATATAGTAAAGGAGGTATAATTTCTTTTTTCCTTTAACTGTTTTCTTGTCCCAAGTTGAATGTTTCTCATAGAAGTTCCAATGCGTAGAAAATTTGTGCCTGCAACACAGATGAAAATGTTTATTTACATTAATCTACACCTCATTTGTATTATTTGCTGATAGTCTAAGCCACTGAGACATTTGTAACTGCAGTGCAGATACCTCCTACAAATTTCAAAGGCACCCGCTTCTTGGCTTTATACAGAACTAGAAGATGCGTTCGGATAGAGAATAAGATGGTCCGCTCCCACAAAATAGTAGAGAGTGTTTACTATCCTGAAAATGCGACGCTGAAATATAGAGGAATTTACATGGGATTTTACTCATGAAGTTGATCGGAACTTGTGCTTCCCGATAAGAGGTAAGAAAACAAGTCAATCATCAAGCCAATCCAGATTAAACTGTGCTTCCATAATTTCAACTCTTAGCTCAGGAAACCAAATATTCTTGGCCTGCAACCACTGCTTCCCAATCTTCCCATCACAGATAACCAGCTTTAGGTAACTATGTTCAGAAACACCTCTTGCTAACCTCATCAAACGAGAGCACTCTCTCATATAAAACTCAGTTTCTTCAGTTACCCTATTTCCTCTGGAAGTTCTTTCAGCCCCTCGCATAATGAGATGTCTAGACATTTCAACTGCCTAAGTTCCCTAATTAATCGTAGAAACTCTTTTAGGCCCTGTAATGCTGACAGCCTTAGCATTATTAGAGAGCTTATATTCCCAGGGTCATAAGGCAACCTTTGAAACACGTGGCAGTTGTGAATAGACCAGATCTGAAAAGAAGGTAAAAGAGAGAAACTAAGCGGCACCTCGTCCTAGTTGCTGGAATGATCGAGGTTAAAATACCGTAGCTTGATATTGTTGGATGTGGAAGCATATTCAAACCCTTCGCAGTGTAAAAACAGGCACAAAACACTATAAAAATCACTGTAACAGCTGCTGCAAATAAGATAAAATAGGGCAAAACAGAGCATAACCAGAAATATGTATTTGAAAAAACAATAATATATTAATCAAACTTGCTTACAGCCATCCAATGCTTTCTAACATGCCTTCTAAAAAACTGCTCTATTTGCTTGTGCACAATACATATTTATAGATGCAATACAAAATCTAGAAACTCCTCTTTTCTAGAATATTCTACATCTTGAATGTTCTACTCAAAATCTAGACTATTCTATGGAAGACTCTAGAAAGTCTCATCTTCCTAGCATCTTTGGATAGTTCTAGACAATCTTAACTTCCTAACATCCCCCCTTAAGATTGGATAGAATATTAAAAAGATTTTACAAAAAAGGAGAAAAAGATACAAAGGAGAGGGGAACATTATAACACTATCCCCCCTTAATGTTCACCTTTCGAATCCAAATTGCTTCCTTTCCTAAGTCTTTTGTTGCTCTATATTCTGCTCCACAAGAAGACAATGATGTAGTAATTTTCTTTTTGCTGCTCCATGTAATTGGACTTGACCCAATATGAAAATCATAGCTTCCAACAGATTTTTGGTCATTTATATCACCACCATATTCTTCTTTCATAGGTTGCTCCCATTTTTTCTTCCCTCTAGCTTGCTTATATGAAATTGGATCATCAATCTATAATACTTTGGCCATAAAAGCACTACCATTTCTTCCTTGAAATTTTGATCCTTGCCCATATATATCTTCAATGCTCCTTGTTTTTTGTCTAGCTGAAAAGCCTTCTTCTTCATCGTCACTACCTACAGAAAATGGCTCTTCAAAAACATTAGTTGTTTCATTTTCAATGATATTTTCATCATTTGTAGAAGTGCATAACTCATCCTCATCAATATTTCCTTGGAAAATATCTGAAAGGTTGGAAGCATTTGTTGTTGTAGAATGAGAATTGGGTATAAGTTGTGATTCTTCATCAAACTTTACATCTCTACTAACAAAGACCTTGTTTGTTGTCAAATCATATAACCTGTAAGCCTTTGAATCTTCGCTATAACCCATAAACAAACACTTATGACCTTTTGGTTCTAATTTTTTTTCTCTTTTCATCAAGAATGTGTGCCCAAGCAAGACATCCAAACACCTTAAAATACCCAACATGAGGCTTTTTTCCACTCCATGCTTCTTCAGGAGTAACATATTTGAGGGCATTCGTAGGAATTCTATTCAAAATATGTGCAGCACAAGAGACAGCCAAATCCCAAAATTTATTATCCAAACTTTTAAAATGCAACATACAACGAACCATCTCTAAAAGAGTTCTATTCATTCGTTCAGCCACCCCATTTTGTTGAGGGGTATGAGGAGTTGTTCTTTGCACTTTAATACCACAACTTTTACAAAATGATTCAAATGAATAATTGCAATATTCACCCCCATTATCCGTTCTTAAGCATTTAATTCTTTTCCCACTTTGATTTTCAACTAATGCCTTAAACTTCTGAAAAACTTTAAATACTTCATTTTTTCTTTCAAGAAAATAAACCCATACTCTCTTGCTAAAATCATCAATAAAAGTGAGAAAGTACCTGGCACCTGAAAGTGAAGTATAACCTGGTTCACATAAGTCACTATGAATGAGTTGTAGTGGATGATTAGCTCTCCATGCTTTACCTGAATCAAAAGGTTCTCAGTGATGTTTCCCTAGCACACATCCTTCACAAACACCTTCAGAAGCTGAAATTTGTGTTAATCCTCTAACCATATCCATTCTAATTATGTCTTGTAATTTTCTATAATTTATATGTCCAAGTCTAGCATGCCAAAATTTTGACATATAATCAGTTTAAGCAATAAAAGTATGAGAGAGTGTGTATTTATCATCAACAAACCCCACAAATTTAAATAGACTCTCTTCATGATCAACTCTACCAATAGCAATTATATTGCTTTGGTCTTTTTTATCTCTAACAATAACTTGATCAGCATTGACAACAAACTCATATCTAGCCTGAACAATTTTATATACTGAAATAAGATTTACCCCTAATCCTTTTACCAATAAAACATTTTTCAAAGTCCCATTTGTCACATTAACAGTTCCCGTTCCTAAAACTGGAAGCTTCATTTTATTACCAATAGTTATTTCTTGATCTGAATTCATTTCTTTATTGAAATCAACAAATAAAGATCTATCTTCAGTCATGTGATAAGATGCTCCTGAATCTAGAATCCATTCTTTATTAAAATCTGAAGCAAAATAACCCCCTTTAACAGTGGATTTACCTTTTCCTTGTTTTTGAAAAGACATAGCCAAAAAACTATTTTTATCCATCTTGCCATCATTAAACTTTTCTTGCTTGGGCTTATATTGCTACCTTTCATTGTCCCTCTTCTTCAAACAAAATTTCTCCATGTGATTCTAACCCCACAATACCTGCAAATAATGGCCTTTCTTCCAGCTTGCTTTTATGCACCATCATTTCTAGAAAAATGGTTAGAACCTTTATTATTTTAAAATTTATTATTTCCTTTCCAATTCTTCTTTCCATCATTTCTAAAAAAATTACTTTTGGCTGTATATGCATAATTCTTCTTAATATGTCCTTATTTAATAAGCTGAATTTCTTCATCTAAGACAGACTTGCAAAATTGATCAAAAGTTTGTTGGGGGGTATTGGGATTTAGTTGAAGAACCCTTTTCCTTGATTCCTTAAATACCTTATATGGCTGGGAAGCTTACTTTCAACCATTGCAATCAACTGAAAATATATTTTTTGCATATTCAACACCTATTTTTTTGAGCTGAGCATTTAAAAAAGTAACTTCATTGAAGTAATCAGACATTTTTTCAAAATCAAATGGATCTAAATTCATCATTTTTTCTTCTATAGTAAACATGCTAGCAATGTCTGCATCTTTATAATCCTTTTCTAAATTTTCTCACAGCTCTATTGGATTATCAACATCAACAAATCTTCTATTCAGATTGGGGCTCAAAGCTTTACCAATAATACCTCTAACTTATTCCAATTTGCATTTCCACAACTCCTTTTCTCTATCAGTTTGGGGTTCTCCAATTTCCTTATTCACTATCCTCCATAGAGCCTTCTCTCTTAGAGCATTCTTGACTGCAATCTTCCAATCTGCAAAACCACTTCCATCAAAGATAGGAAAAACTTCATTTGAAGAACCCATGTTAGCAAAAAAAATCAGCCTTCAAACAAATTTAGCAATACTCCAACAATATAACAGCCCTGCAACCAAATATCACTCCAATAATATATCACCCTTGCAAACAAACCATTTCCAGCAATATATTTTCCTGCAGCAAAACCTTCTAGCAATATTTCTAGTTGAACCTCTAGATGAATCTCTAGCTGAATCTGGCTCTGATACCATGTAAAAACAGGCCCAAAACACTATAAAAATCACTGTAACAGCTGCTGCAAATAAGATAAAATAGGGCAAAATAGAGCATAACCAGAAATATGTATTTGAAAAAACAATAATATATTAATTAGACTTGCTTACAGCCATCCAATGCTTTCTAACATGCCTTCTAAAAAACTGCCCTGTTTGCTTGTGCACAATACATATTTATAGATGCAATACAAAATCTGGAAACTCCTATTTTCTAGAATATTCTACATCTTGAATGTTCTACTCAAAATCAATCTGGACTGTTCTATGGAAGACTTTAGAAAGTCTCATCTTCCTAGCATCTTTGGATAGTTCTAGACAATCTTAACTTTCTAACATGCAGAAGCCTAAAGGTGCCCTCTCTAAGTTCGATAATGCATTGATTTTCCTTCTGAACTTCAAACGACCTCTCCAAGCGGACACTCTTGAGTTGAGTCAGTGAAGACAGAACATCTAAACCTTTTATTGTTGCCATCTCTCCACCGTAATTGGATACCATGCGAAATTCTAGCTTCTTCATGGACTTCGGAAATAGGACAAGAAAGAATTCACTTCAAGTAAAAGAGGTATTTTGTTTTGTTCCATTATATTTGTATTGTGATTTGATTCTTTGAACAATTCTACTAAAAAAGTTATCAAACATTGTAATCCTTATCCTTTTTCGAAAAGTAATTATCATTATCTGTTTTGCGTATATGGTGGTCGAAAAGTAATTGGGAATACGTAGCTGATATGTTTTTAAACTAATCTAATTGGGAAAACATGGAAAAAAATAAATTTATGGTACCAAAAATTTTAGAATGATAGGAGACATTCCCTTGTCTAATTAACAAAGGTTTGTTTCGTGGGGCATTTGATTTTAGTGAAATATGATGATTGATACTCGCCTTAAGTAATAAAACGAATGTTTAAGATTGAAACAGTTAATTCTGTACAATGGATAAAAAATTTAAAATATCTTTCTTCCAAGTAACTAAATAGTTAGATCTAATATCGTATTGACCTAATTATAAAATTCTAGATAATTCCAAAGTTGAAAGTAGGTTCTTTCAATATTATGGCTTAAAGTACAGGTGCAAGCAGAATCTGGCGGCCTAACACTTCCTCTAAAGGTGATCACAAGCAGTTTACACGGGGAACAACATGAGGTTTGGCTGAGGGCAAAGAACAAGCTTTCTTAAGGAGAATCCATATCAGCCTATCACTAAAAAGGCCTACTGAGATTGTTGGACACCAGTATCCATTCCTCAGATGATGTAGCCACGAAATGCTTCCTAGACTTAAGTTTCTTTCCAGAGGACAGGAAAATCTGTGCTGATGCACTGTTGGACATATGGGTGTATGTTCGAAAGTTGCAGTGGCATGATGCTTTTTCCATCATACCGAGTAGATTCCAGTTGAATCTGACCCAAGGTACTTGCCTTTCCATTCCCATATTCGGTTTTCTTTTATAATAATTAAACCACAGTCTGACGTAGTAGCACTTATCAGGAGCAGAGTAGCAATCTCACATGAAAATGCCTCGGAGCTGTACTTTTCTCAGCATGATGTAATGCGCGAACTGGCCTTGTATTTGGTATGCCAAGACGGTGTCGTCCACAGGAAGAGGTTTCTGAGGGATAGGAAAGAGCATAGTTTTCGAGCGAAACGGGAGTTGCTTAATTATAGATCATTTGATGTTCGACTGGTCTACATTCACGCAGGTATATTAATCCAAAAATCTCTTCCTAATTTAGTATCAACCTTTTTGTCCAAATTTCTATTAAATATTAGCTATAATTTTTCATATTTACATCATTGATTTCGTCAACTTAGTTGCAATGTGTATCAAACTATTTCTATTTGACACGAAAATCTAGTGGTATAATTTAATATTCTTGTCACTTGTTTACGGTATAGAGTAAACAGCCTATGCAAACTATTAAAAATTTCTGGATGTATTCCGTGCTTTTGTCATACTATCTCATTAGTAGGATTACGAAGCACTACTGCTATCAGTCACAGAGAAACATTAAGCACTCATTTCCACTTGCATTTTTGCTGGATTAAACTTCCAAATGATGAGAATTTAACACAAATAAATAGCATTCATATCAAAAAGCTCAAAGATCTAATTCGACTTCCTGTCTGATGTACTCATGCAGGTCCTATGGAGGCATGTTGAATTTCTCTCAGACTGACGCCGTGTTGCTCTCTTTACTTGAAGTGAATACTTTCTTTTCCCTATTTCTGAGGTCCATGAAGAATCTAAAATTTCTCATGGTACTCAATTACGGTAGAGAGAGGGCAACAACAGAAGGTCTAGATGTTTTGTCTTCACACACTCAACTCAAGAGTGTCTGCTTGGAGAGGTTGATTGCACCTCCTTTTCAGAAACAAAACAAAGAACTATCGAACTTAGAGAAGCTATCTTTTAAGTTTTTGCGAAAGATCTGAATATCCATCCACATTCAACAGCATCATACTGCGGGATTTTAACCATGATCAGTCTAGCAAGTTGGACGAGGTGCCGATTAGTTTCTCTTATCTGCCTTCTGTTCAGATGTGGTCTATTAGCAACTGCCACCTGGTTCAAAGGTTACCTTATGAGCTTGGGAATAAGAGCTCTCTGAGAATGCCAAGGTTATCAGCGTTACCAGGCCTAGAAGAGTTTCCACGATTAATTAAGAAACTTGAGCAATTGGAATATCTAGACGTCTCAATCTGCGAGAGGCTGAGAGAGCATCCAGAGGAAATAGGGCAACTAAAGAACTTGAGTTTGATATGAGAGAGTGTTCTCATTTGATGAGGTTACCAAGAGCTGTTTATGAACTTAGTTCTCTCAAGCTAGTTACCTGTGACTGGAAGATTGTGAAGCATTGGTAGCCGGCCAAGAACATTTGTTTTCCAGAGCTTATAGTTGAAACTGTGGAAGCACAGTTTAATCCGGATCGGCTTAATGATTGACTTCTTTTCTTACCTCTCATCGGGAAGCACAAGTTCCAATCGACTTCACAAGTAAAATCCCATGTAAATTCCTCTGTATTTGCATTCTATAGTTATCATGAATTTTCATCGCATTTTCAGGACAGTAAACACTCTTTACTATTTTATGCGAGCAGACCAGCTTATTCCCCATTCACAGGCATTTCTTTGTTTTGTATAAAGCCTCGAAGTGTGGCCCTGTAAATTTGTAGGAGGTATCTGCACTGCAGTTACATCGATCTCAGTCGCTTAGACTGTCAGCAAATAATACAAATGCAGAGTAGACTAATCTAAATATATTTTTTCAGTTTATGTTGTAGGCACAAATTTGCCACCCATTGCATCTCTTATGAGAAAATTTAACGTGGCACAAGAAAATGAAGGTATTTGATACATCAGCCATATTGTAAAAGAAATCTAAAAATCATAAGCATAACCTTTTCATGCATATCAACAATGAAAAAGATCTCGAATTGAATAAATGCCTGAGCGTTCTATCCACGACTAAGAAACATAAAGCTTTTCAGGCACAAATAATAAACACATCCACTCGTAAACCCAACCTGTTCTTTAAACCAAAGAGAAAAATATGACAGAAGGTAAAAAGAACTACTTACAGTTCTGACCATTACCACTGAGACAGTCATGAGAAATAGAATCATTCATTAATTTCCAGCGAAGACCTAGTTTGAAAATTCTGCATTAATTCTAAGAATATAACTATTACACAACATTTTTTAGGCTTACACAAAACAACACAAAGGCAAATTATTAATAAAGTCCGCAGCCTCTAAAAGAGAACTGAACGTAGCATTTGAAAAAAACTAAACATGAAAGAGAAAGAGAACTCAAAAAGACCTTTAAGAACCAATATGCACCTTCAGAAACTTACGTTTCTTTTTAGATTTCAATTATTTGATATAAGTGCATATTACTATTATATTATAGCGAAAAACTACATAGCTAATTTCCCATCACATTAAGTCTTAGAGGAAAGATAATGTAATTTGCAGATCTAAATAAATTTTGGCAGCACAACAGTACATAAATTAACACTTTAAAAACATGAAAGAAGAAGAATAATAGAATAAAAGATACAAGAGAAGAAACATCAATATATGTGAGTAAAATTCTTTTAGATAAGAAAACTCACTCCAAACCATCAAACCAATATATTAATTTGCAACAAATATTTTTACAATACACTTCCAGGCTCTAAGCCTTAGCATGGAGATTTACATCTTGCTCTTTTTTAGAGGAAATCTTACAGCATAACGCTACAATAAAAACTTCTCCTCACAACTCCTCAAGTAAACTCTCATATTTATAGAGCACCAAGATATAGGTTTAAAAAATCACCCTCAATCTTCTACAAATCCAATATTTGCAAAACTCAAAAAGTATGATTTAAAATCAACAAGCTAAGTCAAAATAGTAGGTGCCTGCATCCAAGAAAAACATTTTATCCAATCCAATCTATATCTTATCCATATCTAGAGTGCCTAAAATAGATAAAGCTAAAAATTGTTTTCTTCCTCTTTAGTTTTGATATAGTAATAGCTAATTGATACTCCCAAGTCAATATAGGAAATTGCCAAAACCATTTTTCACCAATACGGAAGCATGAGACATCATCCTCCTATAAAGAAGGATCTCCTAAAGTGGGTGCCAACTTTCAAAAAATGGGGATCTCACCATATGTCATCACCTTTCATGTAGGATGCCATCTCAACAATAGGACCTGCAATGTGAATGGAAACTACTTGTAAGTTTGGAGGATTTGGTGTTGTCATTGATGTCAATTGGTTGATGGATGAAGTGTTGATAGAGTTGTTTGGTTGTGCATGTATAGTTAGGATATTGAAGAAGTGTTGTGAGTACATGAAGCTATCCTTATGATGTAGTGTCTAGAGATGATGTGAGATGTTGAGATAAGCTAAGATAATGTCTTTGGTGCCTAGTTTCCAAGTGTTTTTGAGAAAATTTGAAGAAAAGAGAAAATAGGGTGATGAAGGTGTGTTCAGAGGATCAAAATATGCTTTGGGATGTGCTCCACATTTCTTTCATATTAATACTAAGCCTATCTGGTTTTGATATGTTGATCAAAGGTGTTTAGAGATTCTATATCTAGAATTTGTGTGATTCTTGATCAATGTGTAGAGAGAGATATGTTCACCAGTGCATGAATTAGGTTTGTAGTGTTGTTTACATGGTGTCTGGGAGAAATGTATTTTCTCTGCGTTTCTCCATAGTTGTGTTTTAGGTCTTACAAATCTAAAGGTGTATTGATGGTGTTGGTAGTCTACATTGTTCAGAAGGGTTTGAGTTTTGAGCTACAATTTTTTTTTTGAAACAAAGACAAAGGGAACAAAATGTTCACATCAAGTTCACCAAAATGTAACAGAGAGGATCCGTTACTCCCGAGTTTCTAGGATAGGGAAGATTCTATAGGTAGTGGATGGCTCTAGGCTACCTCAAGGATAAAACCTCAAGTGCCAAGGTGGCTGATAAAGGAAAGACTAAACTATGTTTTTGGGTTTTCTAAATTTTTATGATAGAGAAATTTTGAAGTTAGGTGAATAGACCTCAAAGGTCTTGGGAGACAGGCTGAAAATATTTGAACTAAAGGACATAAACATAGACCAAGGATGATAGTGTGAAACATTGGCGCCTTTGTGGCATACTGGCTTCTCATACAAACTAGAAGTAGAGTTTGCTACCAAAGACACTTAGGACTTCCTAACTACCTGAATGCTAAAGTCTAATAGTTTTAACTGAACTAAATAGAATGCAAAAAATGTAAATACAACAAGAAGAATACTTAAATGAAGATAAATTAATTACTACACAAAATTATGAGTAGTTGAAGAAAAGGGATTAGCTTATGGTAAGTTTAGTCTCCCGAGAGCTCCTCATGGATAAACCCACACACATGGAAACATAAAAAGTGTTGCGGCTACTTTTCAGGGCTTTCCTTTAATCAAACCCTACCTTTGGTGTTTCCACCTCCATGGATAGAGAAATAGACAATGATATAGAAATATAGCTAAAGAAGTGACAACACAAGACATATAATATGAAAGATAACAAGTATTCTAGTCAATAAGAATGATAACACTATGAAATTAAATTTTACCCTCCCTCCAATGAGCTTGGTGAATCTGAGATGAAGACTAGTGCCTTGAAGCTTTAGATGGTCATGCAAGAACATGGAGTAGAGAGCTTGAACCTACAAGAGTGGAAGGTGTAGAGCTACATGAAGAGAGATAGAATGAATAGAATATGAGAATGAAGTGTTATGATGAGAGAGTGGTAGAGTGAACTTGCAAGATTGGAATAGAATGTGAAGGAGATGGGAAAAAATAGTCCAATTATATGCCAAAGAGCCATTTGCGGGCATGCTTGTGATTGTAGAGGTGTTACACTTCATGACTAGGTGACAGTGAAACATCCCAATGACCACATGATCAAGAATCATGTCAAAACATTCACACGACACACATACATCTATAGAATACGAAAGTGTCCTAGATAAAAGTTCCCCCACCTATCAAAAATGTCAAGGCAATGACAAAAAATGAAAGCTAGGAGGAAGGGTTTTTGCATTATTGTCTTATTAAGCTAAAGTAAAGGTTAATGTTATTTGAAATTGTATAAGGGTTCATTTTTTTACGCCATAACAATTGGATAGACCCACAATGTATAGTATGGAATACATTTCACTTCTCTTCTTGATTATCTAATTGACCTAAAATACCCTTTTGGAGAAGAGGAAGGACCCCATTGTAGTATGGTATGCATTGTAGTCATTTTCCTATCCATCTCCTTGAAGAACTCAATTTATACCTTCTCCTATATGGATGTGAATTTATTTCTAGATGAAATTTATATCCATAACCCTTAGTTTATCCTACACTTTCACATGATATTCAATTAAATGTCTCTCTTAGAAATTTTATAAGAGATGCTAGTAGTGGGCTAGTGTTTTCTCCAATTCCACTAGTTATTGTCAACAACCCTATTCCAAAGATTGATACCTTTATTCAATATATATATATATTTATTTTATTTCTTGAAATTTCTTATATAAGATGTTTACATATACTAAAAATCTCTTATATATGTTTTATTTTCTTAAATAACTTATATAATATATTTACATATATTATAAACATCTTATATAAGATGTTTGCATACATAGGATATGCCTTTGTATATACATATATTTGAAAGTCAAATATACTTCAATATAGATAAATCTATAGATTTGTAGGTGCTAGATCTTTATAAGCCATTTAAATTTGAAAACCATATTTAGAATAAGTGAACATATCTTATACAAAATGTAAACATGTTTATTTGTTAATTCAATTTTCTTATTTAACCATTATTAGTTTCTCTTATATAAGATGCTTTCATAATTTCTAAATATTTTATTTTCATCCTTAATGATCTTATCTTATTTTAGTTGTAATTATCCTATTTACCTTTGCTTTTGTTTATATGTTTAATTAGTCAATAGGCTAGATATGTGTGAACTTTGGTCAGAATTTTGATCAACCTTTCAGCAATCAGGAAAAAGGTGGCAGGTGTTTTTTAATTTAAAAAAAAAGTGTTTCACACACGTTGGGAAGAAGGTGGCAGATTTTTTGCCACGTGGATAGAGAAGGCCAACAAAATTAAATGCTGGTTGGCATCAACATTTATTGTTGTATGGTTTTCATGTACTAGCGATGGTTGTAATGACACCTACTATTTAAAACCTTGAGAAACATAGTGAATGTCTGCACAATTTTTTATAAGGCATTGTTGGGTCTCGTTCTATTCATGAGCGATGAGGGTAAGCTTCTGTGAAGGTGTAAGTTCAATCAAGCATTGTCCAGCTTTTGTGAAGGTGGTTGGAGGTTATTTTGTGTTTTTTACATGGGGCAATGGTTGCAAAAGCAATACAAAAGAGTTGCCTATGATAATTTTTTGCCCATTTTTTGTAGGCATTCGAGAAACAATGCAATAGAGAGAAAGCAAGTAGGAAGAGGTGCATTTGAAGCAAGTGGGAAGAGGTGCATATTGAAAAAACCATTTGTGATATTGTTTCATTTATGGTTTGTGGTTTGTGGTAGGCTATATTGTTTCATTTCTAATAAAGTAATGTTGATTGTTTCAATTTTCGATAAGATGTTGTTGAGAAAAGACTATATTGTTTGTAAAAATGAATATTGTTTCATTTATGGTTTGTGTTTTGTGGCTATGGTTTGCATGGGTTTGTTACTATGAATTTTTTTGTTTTGTGAGTTTCTCCATCTAGGTCATTGTTGAAACCAATATTGTTTGATTTATGGCTTTTGTTTTGTGGTTATGGTTGCAAGGGAATAAAATAGTTAATGTTAAACACTTTATGTTGATTTCCATTAGGCATTATTGATTGTTGTTCTGTAGCCTAGGCTATATTGTTTCATTTTCCATAAGGTGCTATTGAAAAGGCTATATTGTTTTAATTTTTGATAAGTTACTATTGAAAAAAGAGTATATTTTTGCATGGGATTGTTATTATGAATTTTTGTGTTTTGTGGGTTTTTCCATCTGGGCTGTTGTTGAAACCAATATTATTTGATTTATGGATTCCATTTTGTAGCTATGGTTGCAACGCAATAAAATAGTTAATGTTATACAATTTTTGTTGATTTTCATGAGGCATTGTTGATTGTTGTTGTCTAGCTTAGGCTATATTGTCTCATTTTTGATAAGGTGTTGTTCAAAAGGCTATATTGTTTCAATTTTCAATAAGGTGTTGTTGAGAAAAGACTATATTGTTTGTTAAAACAATTATTGTTTCGTTTATGGTTTGCATTTCATGGCTATGGTTTTGCATGGGTTTGTCACTGTGAATTTTTGTGTTTTGTGGGTTTCTCCATCTGGGTTGTTGTTGAAATGAATATTTTTTGATTTATGGCTTGCGATTTGTGGCTATGGTTGCAACTCAATAAAATAATTAATGTTATACAGTTTATGTTGATTTCCATAGGGTATTGTTAATTTTTGTTCTCTAGCTTAGGATATATTGTTTCATTTTCGATAAGGTTCTGTTGAAAAGGCTATATTGTTATATTTTCGATAAGGTGTTGTTGAGAATATACTATATTTTTGCATGGGTTTGTTACTATGCATTTTTCTATTTTGTTGGTTATTCCATCTGGGTCGTTGTCGAAACCAATATTGTTTGATTTATGGCTTCCGTTTTGTGGCTATGGTTGCAACACAATAAAATAGTTAATGTTACATAGTTTATGTCAATTGTTGTTCTCTAGCTTAGGATATATTACTTCATTTTTGGCTATACCATTTTGTGGCTATGGTTGCAATGCAATATAATAGTTAATGTTATACATTTTTTGTTGATTTCTATGAGGTATTGTTGATTGTTGTTGTCTAGATTAGGCTATATTGTCTTATTTTCGATAAGGTGATGTTCAAAAGGCTATATTGTTTCAATTTTTGATAAGGTGTTGTTGAGAAAAGACTATATTGTTTGTTAAAACCAATATTATTTCGTTTATAGTTTGTATTTTGTGGGTATGGTTTTGCATGGGTTTGTCACTGTGATTTTTGTGTTTTGTGGGTTTCTCCATTTGGGTCACTGTTGAAACAAATATTGTTTGATTTACGGCTTGTGTTTTGTGGCTATGGTTGCAACTCAATAAAATAGTTAATGTTATACAATTTATGTTGATTTCCATAGGGTATTGTTGATTGTTTCTCTCTAGCTTAGGCTATATTATTTCATTTTCAATAAGGTTTTGTTGAAAAGGCTATATTGTTCCATTTTCAATAAGGTGCTGTTGAGAAAAGACTATTTTTGCATGGGTTTGTTATTGTGCATTTTTCTATTTTGTCAGTCTTTCCATTTGGGTTGTTGTTGAAACCAATATTGTTTGATTTATGGTTTCCATTTTGTGACTATGGTTGCAACACAATAAAATAGTTAATGTTATACAATTTATGTTGATTGTTGTTCTCTAGCTTAGGATATATTGTTTCACTTTCGATAAGGTGTTGTTGAAAAGGCTATATTGTTTCAACTTTTGATAAGGTAGTGTTGAGAAAAGACTATGTTTTTGCATGGGTTTGTAACTATGATTTTTTGTGTTTTGTGGGTTTTCCCATCTAGGTCGGTGTTGAAGCCAATTTTATTTTGTGGCTATGGTTGCAACACAGTAAAATAGTTAATGTTATACAATTTATGTTCATTTCCATAAGGCATTGTTGATTGTTGTTGTCTAGCTTAGCCTATATTGTTTCATTTTCGATAACATGCTATTGAAAGGCTATATTATTTCAATTTTCAATAAGGTGTTGCTAAGAAAAGACTATATGTTTTGTTAAAACCAATATTGTTTCATTTATGGTACACGTTTTGTGGCTATGGTTTTGCATGGGTTTTCCAGTGTGAATTTTTGTGTTTTGTGTGTTTCTCCATCTGGGTGGTTGTTGAAACCAATATTGTTTGATTTATGGCTTGTGTTTTGAGGCTATGGTTGCAACTCAATAAAATAGTTAATGCTATACAATTTATGTTGATTTCCATAGGGATTTGTTGATTGTTGTTCTCTAGCTTAGGCTATATTGTTTCATTTTTGATAAGGTTCTGTTGAAAAGGCTATATTGTTCCATTTTTGATAGGGTGCTATTAAGAAAAGACTATATTTTGGATGGGTTTGTCACTGTGCATTTTTGTGTTTTGTGGGTTTTCCCATCTGTGTCGCTGTTAAAACCAATATTGTTTGATTTATGGTTTCCATTTTGTGGCTATGGTTGCAATGCAATAAAATAGCTAATGTTATATAATTTATGTTGATTTCCATAGGAAATTGTTGATTGTTGTTCTCTAGCTTATGCTATATTGTTTCATTTTCCATAAGGTGTTGTTGTGAGCACCCCTAAATCTGTAAATGATCAATCTCCAACACTCATTAGTGGGGTCAGTTTATGCACATACAAATCTATGAATACTCCTATGAAATAACATATCATACCTCACAAGCAAACTAATTGAAAGCATAAAAGAAGCATGATATGCACCTATCTCATAGTGGATTGGTGCTTCTGTGGAAAGAAGCCCTTTCCCAATCCCTGATAAGCCATTGATAAAGATAATAATGGGAAAATTTATCTCTCAATATGGAGAGAGTAACTTTGCATGAAAATTGTGGATGGATTGTTGAAGAATGAGCCTTCTATTTATAGAATCTCAAGTTGAAAGAGTGCCCAAAAGAGAGCAATGTGGGATAAAGATTTAGCCAATAAGAAGGAGCTACTTGTCACCTTGTGAGTGGATGGAGGATGTACAAGTTTTGGTCAATGTGCCAAATAGGATTAGTTGGCCTTTTCAAATTCAACTTTGGCTTGTTGGAGGGAGAAAAAAAGACTTAAATGCCAAGTGGGGGACATGTAAGAGGGGAGTTAATGCCACGTTGGAAGGGACAAGTCAATTTGTTTTGAAATTCAAACTTGAGGGAATATTCTCCAAAGATTCCTTGTTGAGGGAAAATGAGGAATTTATAAATGAATTAAAATTCCTTATTTGTGCAAGTGGGAAAAGCTAGAGGATGTGATGGGTGATTAGATTAGATTAATTTAAATGATGTTAGGTGATTTTGACCCATTTGACTTTAGATTTAAGGATTTAAACTAAATCAAAGGGAGATGAAAGATGATTTCATATTTAATTAAATAAAGGTTTGATTTATTTAATTAAAAGGATGATGATAAGCTTAAATTAAATAAAGTTAACTTATTCAATTTAAATGAATGACCTTGGGAGATTGAATTTAATGAACTTGATTTACCTGATGAATGGATAAATGTGAATGATGCTAATTTCGTATGTCTACATTTTTCCCCTCTTTGAAGCAATGTACTTGCTTTGTTGGTTCAAAGAATAAGCTTGCCGTGATCAAAAATTTAAAAAATTTATGATTTTTTCGGATGCCCTAGTGGAAAGTACACTATTAAATTTCCCCCTCAAGAGATTAAGCGAAAATATTTGATTTGAGGGTCGATCTCATGATAAAGAGGTTCAAAATGGATGGTTATGATAATGATGAAAATAAGATGATTTTAAGATGCTTAGAATAACCAATCTATATTATTCTAAACAACTTAAAATGATGATATGATGCATGTGAGATGGATGATGTGATATGCTATGATAATGATATTTATGTATGTTGATGATTTGTGGATGTAAGATGGATGCATTGGTGATGTTATGTTAGCACGAAGAGAAGAAAGAAGAAATGAGATGATGACAAGAGGATCCAATAAGCCAACTTTGTGCTGAGATGATGATGAGAAATGGATGATTTGCTTATCAAGAGGTGGGATTTTAAAAGGGTCACTTACCTTATGTTTGATAACACACATAAGTATGATGGATCAAGGTATAAAGAACCAAGATGGCGTTGCACTTAGTGTGATGGAATTTGACTCAACAATCAGATAGGAATACTCATGTTCACACCTGGCATACGGAAACCTTCCTAGGATGCACTTCAGAAGTTTCAAATATCTCAGACCACAATCATGGAAAGGCATAACCTATCAATGTAATAGTCAACAAGCTGCCCAAAACACCCTCCATACATATCTAACAAAGCAAGTATTCACCAAGTTATATTACAAGAACGTCCAACAAGCACAATAGACAAAAGATAATGATCATTGCCCCATTCCTATGTCTCTAAATCATTTTGAGTAGAAATCATCGAGAGGTCATTGGAATGAGTGCAATAAGATAAATCAAAATAAAAGATCAAGTATATAAAAAAGCCAATGTTCTTCATACCTTAAGCCAAAGGGATGTGTTTTGATAGGATAAGAATCCAAGGTGATATCCAAAATCATGCCCATTGTCGGAACAATATATCCTAGGACATGCATCGTATAGGATGATGATGGGTTGATAAGTTGATTGATAGGCTATTGATATAAGGTTAACTCACATGTTTACGAATGATCAAGATGGAGTTTGATTTTACAAATTTGTTGTTTCAATTTTGATTTTATGTTTGAAGTTTTCTTTTGCTGATTGTTGTGATTGTTTATGTTTGTGTTGCCAAAGGGTGAGTGTGATGATTGATTTAAATTATGGATGACATTGTTGCGAGTGAAAGCGAAACGACACAGATGGATTTTTTCAAATATTTTGATGTTTTTGATGTTTTGAAATATTTTGAGGTTGTTTTTGGGTTTTTCAAGATGTTTTACAAATGTTTTGATTTTTTATTTTTTCCAATGTTTTGGGGTTTTATGAGATTTTATGAATGTTTTTGGATTTTGATGTGATTTTGGATGTTTTTTTGGGTTTTCTTGGTTTTTTGGATGTTTTTGGATTTTTCGCATGATTTTGACGATTTGGATATGGATGTGTCTGATGATATCAGTGCTTTTTTTTAGGATTTTGTTTAAAACCAAGCCAAGGTTGATTGATCTGATCGATGGATTGATTCAACGATTACATTGTTGAGGATACAAAACAATGCAAGGATTGTGTTAAGCAACACAAGGATTAGGATGGATATCCCAAGATGATAAGGGATTGATGATGATAACATTGTTGAGGATACACAACAATGCAAGGATAGTGTTAAGCAACACAAGGATATCTCGAGATAATGGTTTTTTGATTGGATTTGATTGATCATGATTTATGAAGTTTGATTTGGAACAAAAGTTGTTCGAATGATTTGATGTGACGTTGACGTGCAAATTAGATGCGACTAATATCAATTGTTTGGATCGATGTTCAATTGAAGATAACACTTGATAAGGAACATCTTGTCAAAATATGCCATGGGCTAGTGATTTATATTTTTTCTCACAAGTGGTGGACCAATTTTATTTCACGTTTTTGAATGTTCGGATCACCACATAAGTTGGAGGATATAGATCAAGGTTTATTCTTGAAGGAGGATGCAAATATATGTCCCCAGTGTCTAGCAATGTAAGGATTGCAATGGGTGGATGCTTGGATAGGTGTATGGATGGATGAATATAGTAAGAACGCAAAGGATGCCAAGGATTATCTTGTGATAAGATAAGGTGTTCAAATAAAGAATGCTCATTCGAATAATGCTTCATGGCTCATATAACATTGGATAGGATAAGATCAATGAAAATGACCCATGTCAAGATGTTTACCATAAGCAAGTGTAAAGTGTAAACCAAAATTTTACCAAGATCAAGATAATGTAGGAAGATGGATGCAGATGGATGAAAAATGGATTGGATAAATGGTTCATGGATGAATGGATTTATTATGGATAAGATGGATGTAATGTTGGCTTTTATTATGGATAGGAGTGACATGCTTCCATCTGAACTGGCACACGTAGATGCTCGATTATACACATGATGCTTATTTGCCAAGTTTTCATCATGGTACTTGTCCAAAGTGCCGCCCATGTGGTTTTCACTAGAGGACAATTTCTCTTTTTACTATTTTCAATCCTTTTTCTAATTTTTTTGATTTTTCTAAAAAAATTTAAGCTCATGTTGAATCACAAGGTGTTGCTGATGTAGACGCTTCTGTCATAATGTGCCATTGATATCCTTCTTGAAGAAGTTGTTTTTCCAAGATACATGCACTTGAATACAATTTTTGAGGGTGTGTGCAAGAAGTTGAGTCCACTTTTTAGCCAAAAAGTGGAAGTGTTTTCCTTGATTTTCAGAATTTGACACATTTGACCTTAAAATATGAAGCACTTAGAGATGAAATCTTCAAAAAATTCACTGATCATAAAATGTAGTACTCGGAGTCTAGTTTCCAAATATGTAATTTATTTCAATACCCGGATTGTAAAAATTGAGTTTCAATAGGCATTTCTAAAAACCACTGTTTAAAAGTCACTTTTTTATACCATACCATGCACATGTATGACATCCATATTTTGACCTAAATTATCATATTTTTCTAAATCCTTTTGGGAAAAGATTTGTGACTCACTGAAGCTTGTTTTTGATATTTTTTGTAATTTTTTATTGAATATATTTTTTTGTTAAATATTTATCAGGCATATTTGTCGTTTTGAAAAATCGTCGTGTACAACACGCATAAGACGATCTAAACTTATCATTTTTTTTATTTTTTTTAAATTGAAAAGAATTGTCTGAAGTTTGTTCTCATGCAATCGGTTCGTCAAAATGCTATGTTGATCAAAAGTTATTAAATTACTAAAAAAACCTAATAATTCAAGTTTATGGACTAGTTTCATTAGAAATTAATTAAAAAATAGAAAAAATAATCAAATTATTAAAAAAATTACATATTTGGAATCTGCACTGTCTCATCTATAATGGGTTTTAATTTCGTAAAAAAATTCTACAAAATAGGTCTTCAGACATATGTCCAAAGTCATTATTTTCCTGTGACATTAACAAGACCTTCAAGTTGCAGGTCAAACCAGGTCCAAAGCTTAGTTTCGGGTCCCCAAGCCATTTCCTGAACCAAAAAACAAGCCAAAAACTCGCCCAAAAATTCATAATTTAAAAAATGGGATCCCGTTTTAAAATAGGATCTCGTTTCATTAAAAAACAGAATCATGTTTCATAACAAGATCTTGTTTCATTTTTTATGGTTCTATGAAACGGGATCCCGTTTTGAAATTTTTCCAAAAACGGAAATTTCCAAAAATGGAAAATTTTCAAAACAGGATCCCATTTTGGAAACTTTCTAAAATGGAAATTTTTCAAAATTGGAAGTTTCAAAATGGAAAATTTTCAAATCGATATCCGTTTGAAAATTTTTTGAAAAATGGAAATTTTAAAAAATGGGATCCTGTTTTTTAAATTTAACCTAAATGGGATCCCGAAGCTAAACGAGATCCCATTTTTTGCAAGCCGATTTCATTTTTTTTCCTAAGGCAAAAATTTCCACGTTTCATGGACTCATCTTCTTGCATTTACCCTTGAGATTCCTAATCTGCTTCATTGATATCAGAGTTGACTTTTTCTTTATGTGCACATCACAATAGAGTGCCTTCTAAATCCTTATGATGAAGGGTCGTTTCCAATACATGGTCAATGTAAGAACTGGATATCATGCGTGGAGACGTGGATGGAGTGTGTTTAGGAATAAAATACGGATTGGTTAACAACTTGGAATTTTTGACTCTCCAAACTTGGGAAGATGAGCAATGATGGGTGGATACGAAAGTGTGCATGGAATTAGGACCAATTGTTTGATACACTTTGTTTGTCACTTGAAAATCTTGCTCTTGATTTTGTGGACATCTTTGATGGATACTTTTTCCTCCTTTATTTTTCCCCATAGTTTCTTTGACTGATGGAGTTTGATAGGGATAATCTTTCTTTGTATTCTTTGGTATCCACTTGTATTTTATTTGTTCGATATGCTTCTTAGCTTCTTTTGTTTTGATAACATTCTTTGTGCTTTGATTCAAATCTTTCTTTTGACATTGGTCCCAATTCATGGATGGGGTGATGGGTGGATGAGGATTCATGAGGTGGCTAGTTGTAGTATCGACATTGGTTTTATCATAAGGATTCTTCATGCTCCCTATGTTGACATTTGCTTGAGATGAAGTTGCCCCCAGTATTGAGGAAGTAGTTCCTTCATTCTTTGATTCCGCTTGTTCTGAGAGCTCTTGTTTAGAATGCATTCTCTGATAAATGACCACTACATATGATGTTATTGGAATTTGATGCTCTACTAACTTTGAAATATACTGTTCTGTCTGACTTGTTTGCTTGAGTGGATAATGTTGAATATCTTTATTCATGATGTCCTCATTCTAAATCTGGGATATATTTGATCCTGTTATTGACAATTTAGTTTGACTGTAGGAATCAATAACTTGCTCTTTTTGTGTGAGAATGTCAAGAGTAAAGGAATCTTGTTCTGAATGAAGATCGTATATGCATGATCCATCCAAAGAAAGCATCTCATGGGTAGATGGGGAGTATGTGTTATGTGGATATGATCATCTTGTATAGATAGGAGAGTATCCATTAGATCATTGTAGTATCTTGGAGATACAAATTCTTGATCTTGAATGATTTCGGAGTTGCTTTTGACATGCTTTGGATCAAGTTCTTGACATGGGTTAATTTCAATGGATGGATTGCTTATAAAGGATTCTTGGATGTCATTATTAGGAATGGGAAGTGGCTCAATATCCTCTTGATCTTTGAGTGGACTTGGGTCAAATGTTGAGCTAAGGATTCCTTTAGTATCTATAACCATGAGGTCAAAGGGGGTCAACATGTCTTGGAAAGGATCACTACTAGACCTTAGTGAAAGATGTTGATCATGCTTTGGAATGAATTCTTGAGATATGTCCTCTAACTCATAAGGCGATGTAGAGACATTTTCAACATGATCATAGGTCAATGGATCGTGCATTATGTCAATAGGATCAAAAAATCCTAACACTCCTTGAAATGGATCACTAAAAAGTGGCTCTTGATGTATAGTGAGTTGATCATTGGTTAGGGTAGTAACATCTTCAATGTGCTCCTTAATTGAGAGATCTTGAACATTGTTTTCAATAATTGTGGCAAAGAGATTGTGAATGTCTTCAACCATAGGGTCAAGTGATGTTGACATTTCTTGGATTGGATCATTGTTGGTTGGTGGATTTTGATCATGATTGAAAAGTGACTCTTGACATATGTTGATTTGATCATTGGATGAAGTGGAAACATCTTCAAGGTGCTCTTTGATGGATAAATTTTGATCATTGTTTTCAACAATTGTGGTGGGGAGATTGTCAATGCTATCACCAATGGTTGAATCTTCATCGTTATCCCCAATAGTGATTATCTTTTGATCAATGAGGTCTTGGATGATATTTTTAAGTTGAATACAACTTGATGTTGTGTGTCCCTTTGTTTGGTGAAAATCACAATGGTGCTCTTTGTTATACCCTTGTGGTTTAACAAGGGGTTCTTGATAGTTCCCATAGATAGGGAGCTTCATGATATTTTCTTGTACCAATTGTTGCAAGACTGATTCAATTGGTCTCCCAAGTGGTGTGTATTTTCACTTGTTATCTTATGAGATTGGTGTCTTAAATTGGCTTTGTTATGATTGATTTTGGAGATGTGGTGACTGATCTTTGAAATGTGGTGGTTGATCTTCGATATGAGGTAATTGGGTTTGTTGTTGATGTTGTTGATCTTGATATCTAACTTCTTGACATTGGAGATATTGTTCTTGATGCAGTTGTGGACACAACTTAATGCTTTGATGACATGGATTAACCAATGGAAGAGTGTATTGATTTTGGAGTGAAGATATCTCTTGGCTCAATAATTCAATTAGTTTGGCAATTAGTTTGGCCTGTGAAGAAAGTTTCTCTAGCGAAATTTGATCTTGATTTTGAATTTGAATCCCTTGATTTGGCTTTTGTTCAAGTAGATTTTGGATGTACACTTGTGGTGTTCGCATGGGATCATTAAAAATTTGATTTTGGACAATGTTCTGATTTGGGATGATGTTCAGATTTGTCATTATAGGTTGAAATTGAACATTTTCTTGATTTAGATAAATTTTATTTTGGATGGTGTTACCTTGTCTTAGAGTCGTTAACATCTTGTTTGGACTTTGAACAACATTTGTAAACATATCTATCCCAAAGTTTTCCAAGTGTGGATTTGAAATGTTCATGTTTGGAAAACTTGTACTTGGTATATTCACATTTGGCATGTATGGATTTGGTGGAATGATGTTGTTCACTTGAAGATTCATGCATTGATTGTTTGGTTGATAGATTTGTAATTTTAGACTTGGAGTTCAATCTATCATCAAGAAAGGTGTTCCAAAATTTTGACTAGGCATACTCACATTTGTTGTACCATCGAGGTTTGTAGGAGATAACGATCCCATGTACAGATTGTATAGATGTGAGTGTTGATAATCAATCGACATTGTAAGGCTTTGAAAGTTTAGTTGACTTGGATTACTCATGATGTATGGATCAAGTTTATATTCCATGTTCTTCTTGTGTTGAGGTCTTGTTTGGACCATAAAATAAGGATCAATTTTCAAGAATGTGGGAGGTGAACCTCTAATTCTTTGGATTGATCTACACTCTAGGTACAAAAAAGACAGTCTAAGATTTTAAGGATCAAAAGTATGGTGATGAGATATGAAAGATGGATGATTGGTGAATGATTGAAACTTTTAGAAATCGTTGAAGAGGATACTAAACTTTAGGACTTGGATTGATGTTTTGATTTGATTTTGGGTTGGTTTGATTTGATTTGGATAATGAAATTGTAAACCCTAAGATGTTAGATGTGATCTTAGGATGAATTTGTCCAAAGAAGTGATAATTTAACTAAGTGTTTGAGGAAGAATTCATCCAAACACACCTAACTAAACAAATGATTTTGATTTAGTTTTAAGGATGTGCCCAAGTCTAGATAATGATGTTTCCAAAGCTCTAAAGTTGTTAATGAGATTGAGATGATAAATGTTTGGAATGGATGAAGTGTTTGATTTGATCCTAAATTAACCTAAGAAGGACCTTGTTTACTAGACCAAGATAGTGAAGAAAATGCTTTTCTCTAAGAGTAGTTCAAACCAAAAGACCAATGTTTGCTCAAAAGACAATAAAAAGATAAACAAGCACATTTGTGGGGTTCAATTTGAGTTAATATTGGTTAATGACTTTCTTTTACCACAAACACACTTCTTGCTTAGTTTTCAAATTGAATGTCTATGTCTCAATTCCTTTTCGTTCCACAAGGTCTATTATGTGAAAATCAAGGTTTCAAGAGCATAGTTTCCTATTGTTGACTTTGGAATGAACAAATCAAGATATGGGTCCTAGTGTTTAGAAGCATTCTAGGGATAAGAACCCCTAGGGAAAATTAGTAACATGTGGACATTTCAAAGGTATTTGTTCCTCTCAAAGGGTTTGAAATTCTAATGATTCGTTGAATGTTGGTTTCAATGTTTTGGATCCAGGCATTGTGTTTTCAAACTGACTCACAAGCAATATAACATCCTAGCTCAATTGGTACATTTTTCTTGGTAGGCTTGCCTCATGCCCTTCATAATAGAAGAGATGATTTTACATGCAACCAAGTAGAGAGTATAAAGGTATGTTAAGAATGAAGTCTTAACCTCTATACTTTAACCAAGATCGAACATGTCAAGTAACTTCTTGGAATCTAAGTTCCAATGCACCAATTTGATAAACTCGTTGGATGGATTGGTTGGCTACTACAAACAAGGCTCTTAATGATGGGACATCAGGGATATGGCACCTTGCGAGTGTCTAGCAAGCCACTAAAGGCTTTAATCAATCCTACTAGGGGCACTTATACCTTTTACAATAGTACCCCATTTTGAAAGACACTATACGGCTAATGCCTACATACCATGAGGACTTGACACAACTTTAGTCTTATCCATTTATATACCGGCCTGAATGAAAAACTGGTTGGAGTCACCTTCGAGTTCTCCTTTTGGATGCGTCTCTTAGGTGGGCCCCTCTAAAGGTAAACAATAATGAGCAAGCACATCTGTAGTTTGATCAACCTTCATTTAGAAACAAAGGGAGAACACACGCGATATACCTAACTCACACTCGCAAGGTTTGTTCAATTTTAGTTCCCAAAATGAAGTGTGGAGGCAATCTTTTATGCAACTTAATGTCATAAAAAATAATTTTGATTCTCAAGATCACCATGAAGCATGAGAGAAGTGCATACACCTTTTTAGATGAGATTATTTTGCAAAAAAATTACAAAGCATAAAAGACACATGCTCGTTTTAGATTCCCAAAGAAAAAGCGAGTTCCTTTTAAGCACCAAGATGAAATGTTTGAAGTTTTTTTGTTCAATTTTAGACCAAATCAAAATCTAGTAAGTTTCTAAGTTCAATTTAAGCCAAGTTGAAAAGATCAAATCGATGGTTAAATTTATGCCCAAAATTTGAAGTGAGTTGTTCTAAAATAGAAAACAAAAGCGGTAACTGATGTTCTAGGCTTTTACAATGAGCATTTAAAAATGCTTTTGTCAAGTTTAAGTTTAATTCTCCAACTTGAATACATGCTTGATATTTAATTCTTATGCGAGAGAGACTACCATTGTTTCCTTATGCAAACTGCAAACAAAAACCCATATGTTAGAGCTATATACCATCAAATTGTAAAACCACTTTTAATACTGAAAAAAAAGAATGATAACAAAACCTCCCTTTTGTTCTAAGTCTATGAAAGAGTGTCCCTTTACACATTCATATTCATCCAACTTTAAGCATAGTTCACCAAATCTAGTTGGATAATAAAGCTGAAATTATGATCAAATCTAACACCAAAGTGGTTATATCCGTTATTCAATGTGTGCAACAAAATACTGAAAAGATGACCAAATGTTAAGGATGAAGAAAAGGGAAGGAAATTCTAATCTAGTATTTATATGCTGCTTCAAAATCTCAATATAGATGGTTAGCAAGATTTTCTATCATTAGTTAAATATAGATAACTGTTTCTGTCTATAAGACATGTGTGGTGTCTAAAAATCATTCTAAGTATGCCATATAATTCTTAGTCCACCATAATGCTATAAATATACACATTTATTGAATAGGATTTTTTCATGATTGAGTAGAAATTTTCAAACATTTACGTACCAATGCTTGGAAAATAATAAATACAACAATATTAAATACTCCAGATTAATGAGAAATAACGACTAGCCTTTAATGCCTCCAAGGGTTGTTTATTCTATCGATACCATCATATTCTTGGATTTTCTTGCAGATTTTCTTTACACAATAAAGGTATGAGTACCAGCACCAATGGAGGTTGCATCAGATCTTGTGAGAGTAGCAAAGTCAAATCCCAAAAAATACTCAAGAATGATATCTAGTTTGTTTTTCTTTGTGAAAGACTGGCTTCAATACTACGCGCCTAACTTATTTTTGAAATCATGGGAATAAATATTTCATGTTGCAATTAATATTATTAATCCTTGCATAATGGTTGTAGGATATGCACAAAACGGATTTATTGAACAAGCATAAGATATTCTCAAGCAAAAGAATTGGCTGGTGTAAGACCAAATTCCATGACCATAACCAGTAGACATGCATGTCAAATACAAAGCATAGAAAAGATGCATGAACTTTTTGACATAACGCTTACTCTGAAATGTGATCTCATGGAATTCAATGACCATAGGAATGGATATGCACAAAATGGATATGGGGAAAAGGCTCTAAATGCACTTGACAGGTGTAAACTCAAATTTTGCAATCAAAGAAACTTTCAGACAAATGCAATTAATAAGCGTACAAAGCAGGAAAGTCAAGGTTTGTTACTGCCATCAATAGATGGAAAAGTTGCATCCCAACGCCATCCACAAAAACTTTCAATGTAATGTAATTAGCAAGGTGTAAAGCCATATTCCACCTTCTCCAGCATGCTCTCTACCTGTGCCTAACATTAATATGCTGACATAGACTTTAATGTCTCTACCAACGAAATTGGCATATACAAATCGATACAATTGATTTCCTACACAAACATCTGAAAACCCTTAATGAAAGTTTGGCATAAACAGAAGACCCTCTCAGCTAGTAGTTTGGAGAAGCATATTATTAATCATGGAAATCTGCCAAACATCAAAGTCTTAAATTCCACACATGCCTCCAGATTCTAGAACAAATCATATCAATAGAATAATGTAGCATATTCAAACAATCAATGGAAATAAATTGAAATACATGAGGATCTGACACTGGACATGTACCCTAATATTCTGAAGCTAAAATTTTAACTTAAATGCCATTCCCATTAAGTTTCTACACACTTCTATGGAGAGCTAACATTTTGATTGTGTCCTCCATATTAATTATATTCACTATATTAATACCAAACATCAATGTTCCACCAGAAACATCCGCAAGCTTTACACAAGCAATCTATGTGTGTGAGATATATGCATAGATCTAGGATTGGGAAATGCACATTTTGCTTCCTCTGGAATGGCCACATGAAATGTTTGAATTTTTTGAGTTGAGTGAATGGCGTGTCTTAAAAACCCTGGTAACATGTATGCAAATGCGACAGCCTAGACAAGGCACATGAAATAATCGACAAATTGATTCAAGAGATGCATTCTCCTAGACTACAACTTTTGCAGGATATGCACAAAATAGCTTTAGTGAAAAGGCTCTGATACTTTTAAAAAATGAAAATGGTAGGTATAAATGAAAATTTCATAACTTTCTTAGTCAAAGAGACACAAACTAGTGGACTATAATGACTGTAAGATATGGAAAAAGTGGATTTGTTATAAAGACAGGAAACTCTTAAGTAAATCCGACAAGCAGGTGTAAAAAAAATGTAAAAGCATCAAACCAATTTATGATACCATGGAATCAGAGGTTGTAAAACAGAAAAAGAAAATTTGATAATGTATCTTGAGTTTACTTATCTGTCAAAATAAAAGTGTACTTAATGCTACCAACCCTAGTGCTTGGATTGGAAACATCTTCTTCCTCATCTTATATGCCACACAAGACTAGGCATGCATGTCCCACATGCCATAAGTGCCTTGAACAACTAGAAGTCACTCAGATTTCCTATCAAACATATTCTACGGGGCATTGTACATCTCCAAGCTCTATGGAATGCACACCATGCTCTCTGGAATGAATTTGCACCTTACACATTAGAAATTTGCGCTGTGAGTATTTTGCTTCTGTTCTATCTCCAGAAAATGTGAGACAACATTCATAGTAAATGTGGAACAACTTTCAGCGTGTTACTGTATCGAAATGACCATTTTGAATACCTAATCGATTTTGAAGAAAAAACTTGGATAGGAGAAATTATGTCAAAAGTATAGAAATCAATTGTGAAAATGCTCAAAAATCTTTGTGATTGCTGAGCCATGATATGAAAATTTTCAAAGCTATTGTGGAAGAAAAAGTTGACAACACCAAAACCACTGAAGAACGACTAAAGCAAGCATAAAAGATAGTTCCTTCAGTTGCTGCTAAAATAGAGTTAGTTAAATATTTTTAGAGAAAGATGGAAAACTCTCTCTGCTTAAGCTAGACCAGCTTCCATCCAAACTTTCAGAAAATATAGACAAAACAAATGGGAAGCTAGACATTAGCTTGGTTTGCAAGAAATTTTAGTATGGAGGTAAGCTTTATTGATTTTCATAATATTAAACGCGTTTTGCAGAGCAGTAACGTTTGATACTCTTAAAATAAACAACATCGTTTGTTAATCCAAGAATATTTTATCTTATTCGAATATGAACTAAACTAAGACCCAGACTTCTTCTGCAATGAATACAAACTACCATTAATGAAAAGAAATGCATCAACAATAGACTTGATTCCCCCAAGTAAAGAATGCTGCCAGTAGAATAAATAATAGGTCTGGAAAGAAATTGCTATTTATAAGAACAACAATCACTATACAAGCATTTAATTACTGTGCGAACACATTTTTTGATCAATATGTATTGTACCAACACATGAGCAAACGTTGTAAAATATTTCACGACATACCGATTATCGACTCCTATTCAAGATACATTGTGCTAAGGATTAAAGAGATGTGAAGCAAAGTTTTCTGCCCTCCTTCTAGCACCATAATGAGCACCCCTAAATCTGCAAATGATCAATCTCCAACACTCATTAGTGGGGTCAATTTATGCACATGCAAATCTATGAGTACTCCTATGAAATAACATAGCATACCTGACAAGCAAACTAATTGAAAGCATAAAAGAATCATGATATATACCTATCTCATAGTGGATTGGTGCTTCTATGGAAAGAAGCCCTTTCCAAATCCCTGATAAGCCAATGATGAAGATGATAATGGGAAAAATTAGCTCTCAATATGGAGAGAGTAACTTTGCATGAAAATTGTGGATGGATTGTTGAAGAATGAGCCTTCTATTTATAGAATCTCAAGTTGAAAGAGTGCCCAAAAGAGAGCAATGTGGGATAAAGATTTAGCCAATAAGAAGGAGCCACTTGTCACCTTGTGAGTGGATGGAGGATGTGCAATTTTTGGTCAATGTGCCAATAAATGGGATTAGTTGGCCTTTTCAAATTCAAATTTGGCTTGTTGGAGGGAGAAAAAGAGACTTAAATGCCAAGTGGGGGACATGTAAGAGGGGAGTTAATGCCATGTTGGAAGGGACAAGTCAACTTGTTTTGAAATTCAAACTTGAGGGAATATTCTCCAAAGATGCCTTGTTGAGGGAAAATGAGGAATTTATAAATGAATTAAAATGCCTTATTTGTGCAAGTGGGAAAAGCTATAGGATGTGATGGGTGATTAGATTAGATTAATTTAGATGATGCTAGGTGATTTTGACCCATTTGACTTTAGATTTGAGGATTTAAACTAAATCAAAAGGAGATGAAAGATGATTTCAGATTTAATTAAATAAAGGTTTGATTTATTTAATTAAAAGGATGATGATATGCCTAAATTAAATAAAGTTAATTTATTCAATTTAAATGAATGACCTTGGGAGATTGAATTTAATGAACTTGATTTACCTGATGAATGGATGAATGTGAATGATGCTAATTTCGTATTTCTACATGTTGAGAAGGCTATTTTATGGTTCACATTTTGTGGAGATGGTTTTGCATGGGTTTGTTACAATTTATGGCATTGTTGATTGTTGTTTTCTAGCTTAGGCATTCGTTAGTTCTATAGGTTTTTTCATTTGGGACACTATTGAAAACAATATTGTTTCATTTATGGTTTACATGTGGTGCCGATAGTTAGAAGGAAATTGAGCAGTTTATGGCATTGTTGGTTTTTGTTTTGTGTTTTGTGGGTTTCTGCATTTGAGTCGCTATTGAAACCAATTTTCTTTTATTTATGGATATTATTTTGTGGCTATGGTTGCAATGCAATAAAATAGTGAATGTTATACAGTTTATGTTGATTTCCATTAGGAAAATTTGTTTTTTGTTCTCTAGCTTAGGATATATTGTTTGATTTTTGATAGGGTCCTGTTGAAAAGGCTATATTGTTTCAAATTTGGATAAAGTGTTGTTGAGAAAAGACTATATTTTTGCATGTGTTTGTAAGTTAGCATTATACAGTTTATGTTGATTTCCATAAGGCATTGTTCATTGTTGTTCTCTAGCTTAGGCTAGATATTGTCTCATTTTTTATAAGGTACTATTGAAAAGGCTATATTGTTTCAATTTTTGATAAGGTGCTATTGAGAAGAGACTATATTGTTTGTTAAAACTAATATTGTTTCATTTATGGTTCATGTTTTGTGTCTATAATTTTGCATGGGTTTGTCACTGTGAATTTTTTTTTTTTGTGGGTTTATGCATCTGGGTTGCTATTGAAACCAAAATTGTTTGATTTATGGCTTCCGTTTTTTGGCTATGGTTGGAATGGAATAAACTAGTTAATGCTATATAGTTTATGTTGATTTTCATAGGGCATTGTTGGTTTGCGTGTAGTGCCGATGGTTGCAAGGAAATAGCTTAGGCTAAATTGTTTCATTTTTGATAAGTCATTGTTGAAAAAAGACTGAGCTATGGGTTTTTCCATCTAGGTCACTATTGAGACCTATATTGTTTCACTTATGGTTTTCGTTTGGTGTCGATGGTTGTAAGGCTATTAAACAATTTGTGTTATTTTCACTAATGAATTGTTTACAAAGCTTTGGCTATATTTTTTACATTTTATCCAAGGCAATAGTTGATGTTATCATTTCATTTTTGATAGAGTGTTGTTGAAAAAAGATTGTTTTGTGGGTTTTTCCATCTGGGTCAGTGTTGAGACCAATATTTTTTTGTTTTTGGCTTTCGTTTTGTGGTGATGGTTGCAACTTAATAAAATAGTTAATGTTATACAGTTTATGTTTTTTCCTATAAGGCATTGTTGAGTATTCTTCTCTAGCTTTGGCTATACTGTTTCATTTTTTATAAGGCAGTCTTGGGAAAAGAATTTGTGCATGTGCAAAGTTATTTTTATTTATTTTTATGCATGGGTTTCTTATTGTAAATTATTCTATTTTGTGGGTTTATCCATCTAGGTTACTATTGAAACCAATATTGTCTCATTTATGGCTTCCATTTTTTAGTGATGGTTGCAACGGAATAAAATAGTTAATTTTGTATAGTTTATGTTTTTTTCGATAGGGTATTGTTGAGTGTTGTTCTCTAGCTTTCGCTAAATTATTTCATTTTTCATCTGCGATAAAATAGTAAATATTATAGAGTTCATGTTGTTATCCATAAGGCATTATTAAATATTGTTCTATACCTTTGGTTGTATGTTCCTTTTTTGATAAGTTACTATAAGAAAAATAATTCTCTAGGTTTATGTTGAAATAATTATTGTTTCATTTAAGTCTTTCACTTTGTGGTGATGGTTGCAACGCTATACAGTTTATGTTGTTTTCCACAAGGCATTGTTGACTATTGTTCTCTATCTTTGGCGATATTGTTTCATTTTCGATATGCAACAAAATAGTTAATGCTATAGAGTTTATGTTTTTATCCATAAGGCATTGTGGACTATTGTAACATACATTGCCCACCACTATGATCAATGGTGAAACCAATGTTTCTTATTGCACTTAATATAGAGCCTATCATTTTAAGTTATGAAATCATAGCAATATCAAAGAAAGACATATGCAACATAGCTTTATGAACACACATGTAGTAGTAATATACTCTACACTTAGCTAACATAAGAAGATTAAAACCATAGTAATCAAATGACAATTATGAAACCTCTCGTTTTGTGGTTTTCCCTTACTGTTGATTTTGGCCGATGCGATATCTATCGGCTTTCCTGCTCCACCACCCTCTTTACTATTTTTTGTTTTTTTTCCTATGTTTCATTTCTCAATGTAGGAAACAACTGGAAAAATTAGGCCTTGGCAGGTAGAATGCATTAAAAAGCTCTTTGGGGTTATTGTGGAAAACAGTCCCTAAGAGTATAATGTGCAAGATTTAGTCAAGCCTTTTGAAAGAATTATAGATATTCGCTCGGCTACTCTAAAGAAAACTACTTCTAGAGGATGCATGTCTACACGTTCTTGACGAAGATCATCAAACTCAAAGTTCTAGATCAAATATATGGAATTCATGCAAAAGGGTTATTTCAAAACTGGCCATTATACTCTCTAGAATTTCTTCCTTGAATAACTTCAAAAAGCTTTTGAACACATTGTATGTGGCAATTAGTGTTTCTTATTATGCTTAATATAAAGCCTATTATTGTAAGAATTCATTTTAGAGGACAAAACAAATAACAACTATCTTACTATCTTCCCAAAACAATAAATATGAATGTTTTGTTTAATATATAATTCTAATTAACATGAATTCCACTCATGGTTCATATGATACTTAATTAGCATAACAAGGTACTGAGAGTCAAAGATTTAGTCATGGAATTTTAGAATACAGACCTTAAGGTTCAATGAAGATTCACAATTCAATTATTCCATAATAGAATGACTCATAGGTACATACCTATTTCTCTTATTGGTTGATATGTTGCATTCCAGTTTTCCAGACCTTGCATTTAATACTTGTTGAATTAATAAAACCGTTTATGCTATTTTCCATAAGGCATTGTTGATTGTTGTTATGTGGCATTGAATAAATTATTGATTTATGGTTTTTGTGTAGTGGCGATGGTTGCAAAGTAATAAAACAGTTCATGTTCTTCTTGATAAGGTATTGTTGGTTGTTTTTGTGTGTGTTTGAGGATAGTTCCTATTTGTCTAGGCCTTAATAAGGATTTCTTAGAATGACAAGTTGTATATTAAATGTGAGATGAAACATTGGTCTCATTATTGATTATAGTGGCAGACTAAGATATATTTTCCACCACCATAATCAATGGCAATATCAATGGTTTTTATTACACTTAATGTAGAGGTTGTTGTGCATATAAATGTTGTCCACATCTAATTTCACACAGATACATATCTATACATAGAGAAAATAAAATGAAACACAACAAAAGAAAGCCTACTCTCCACCCTACCATATTAGGTCAATGAGCATCATAGGATGTTACCAAACCCTCGAGCAAGAACATACATTTCCCCCTACTATGATCAATGGTGGAACCAATGTTTCTTATTTTACTTAATATAAAACCTATCATTTTAAGTTATGTGACTGTAGCAATACTAAAGATAGATAAATGCAACATAACTTTATCAACTCACATGTAGCAACAATATACTCTACAAAAGACTATTATTTTTTGAAACCAATATTATTTGACTTATGGTTCTCCTTTTGTGGCGATGGTCTTGGATGGGTTTGTTACTGTGATTTTTTGCGTTCTGCAAGTTTTGCCATCTGATGTAGTGTTTCATTTTTCTTTTCCTATGTGCAGATATGTATGTATGTGAAATTAGATGTAAACAACATTTATATATACTCAGCTTTATATTAAGCATAATAAGAAACATTGCTTGCCACATGCAATGTGTTGAAAATATTTTTGAAGCTATTTAAGGAAGAGTTTCTACAAAGATGGTGGCATCAATGTTTGATATAACACTCAAAATATGGCTTATCATTCCAAAAATGTGTCAGTATGTATCAATTTTGTTTGCATCTGCTATGACATATATCCAAATCTGTACATGGCATTGTTCATCAGTGTTTTCCTTGCAACCATCAACACCACACACAAACCAACAATGCCCTATGGAAATCAACATAAATTGTATATCATTACATTCCCACACATTATTTTTGTGTGTATATGTATTTGTACAATAGATTCCTACAAATGCATCTAGGGCATGCAATGCCTGCATATTTTATTGCAAAAAAAAATCTACACTAATATTTGCAAAACAAAATGATTTCTTTTGCAATCATTTCCCCATGCAAAAAACACAAAATAACCTCCAGCCACCTTCACAGAAATTCCACAATAGATAATTGAACTTGCACCTTCATAGAAGCTTTACCTCCCCACTCACACCTCTAATAGAAGGTAAAGCCACATAACCACACCCAACAATGCTTTGTCAAAAATTGTGTAGACATTTGCTATGTTTTCCGAGGTTTTAAATGGAAGGTGTTACTTTCAACCATCGCCACTACATGGAAACTATACAATGATAAAAAAAAAACAGTAACAAACCCATTGAAAACATTCACCATAAAATGTGAACCATAAATGAAACTATATTGGTTTTAATAGTGACCCAGATGAAAAAACCCACAAAACACAACAATTCACAGTAGCAAACCAATGCAAAAAACAAACAATATTTCCTTCCAACCATCGCGACTACACAAAGACCATAAATGAAGCAATATGCCCTAAGCTAGAGAGCAACAATCAACAATGGCCTATGGAAAATAATAGAAACTATTTTTGAAATACTCTAGAAAGGGTTTTTCCAATATGTGTCTCCTTCCACACCTCTTCCTGCTTGCTTCAAATGCACCTCTTGTTGCTTGATTTCACTCCACTCCCTTGGAGTGGTGGACAATGTACTAGGAGGGAAAGACAAATTAGACTTTTGTTGGATAGAAACAAGAAAAAACATTTCAATGTTGACACATCTCAAAACTAGAACCATTTTTTCCCTAACACATAGGCTACTCCCAAATGGCTAGCAAACAAAAGGGTAAAGGACACATAAATAGCTCAAATATCAATAAGTTAAACATGACCTCAAAGATACATGTAGAAAATTCATATACAGACATACACACTCGCACCTTAAATAAAACAATATTAGTTTCAACAACAACCTAGAAAATTCTATTTTTCAACAACATCTTATCAGAAAGGAAACAATATAGCCAAAGCTATAGACCAATAGTCAACAATGCCTTATGGACAACAACATAAACTCTATAACATTTACTATTGTATTGCGAATTGAATATGAAACAATATAGCCAAAATTGAAGTAATAAAATAGTTTATGCTATTTTCCATAAGGCATTGTTTAGGGAAAAATTCAAAATAGTAAAGAGTGTAGTGAAGCAGGAAAGCTGACAAACAAAAGAAACACATACCTTTTTGTGGCTATATATTTTATAGCAATAGATTCCTATATATGCATCCAACACATGCAATAGATAAATATGCAGCTAGGAAAAAAAATGTACACTAATATATATCTATCTGGAGGTAGATACAAATATATATGCATTGTTGATTGCTCTTCAATAGCTTAAAGTGTGCACTTCAGCCAAAAATTTCGTTGACCTTCTTGCTTCACCACCCTATTTACTATTTTAAATTTATCCCCAAGGCTTTGATTTTCAATGTAGGCAACAATTGACAAAATTAGGCCTTAGCAGGTACAACGCTTTGAAAAGATCTTTGAGGTTATTGTGGAAAAGAGTTCCTTGAAGTATAATGTTCGATCTTCAGTCTATTCCATTTGCATGAATTCCAAATTTTTAATCTGCTGCTCTAAAGAAAAGTGCTTTTAGACAATGTGTGTATACATGTTATTGATGAGAGCCATTAAACTAGAAGTAGTAGATCAAAGATATGGAATATATGCAAAATCGCTAATTCAAAACTGGCCATTATACTCTATAGAACTTCTTCCTTAAATAACTTCAAAAATATTTTCAACACATTGTATGTGGCAAGCAATGTTTCTTATTATGCTTAATATAAATCCTATTATTGTAATAATTCCTTTTGAGGATGAAACAAATAGCAACTATCCTAGCAAAACAATAAACAGGGGGATGAGTATCTATGAATGTTGTCTACATCTAATTTCACATACATACATACATATTTGTACAGAGGAAAAGAAAAATGAAATGCAACAAAAGAAAGACATACTTTTCTGTGTATATATTTATGGCTCTCGGTCAGGAAAAAAGGTGGTGAATTTTTTAATTTTTAATATTGAACATGCTTGCCATGTTGATAGATAAGGCTAGTGAAATTGAATTCTAGTTGGTATCAACATTAATTGTTGTATCTATTGCACAAGATTAAAATGCAAAATGTAATTGAAATTTTGTCATTTGATTTCTACCGTTTTAAACTTCTTCTATTGGCTTAGTGTACAATATTCTCACATATGTGTTTTCTAATCTTCTAATGCTTCTTAAATCTTCTCTCTACTACTTTTCCATGTCCACTCATAATTTCATGTTGCATATGGATATCATATGGTTCTTGGCTATAATGTTTTTTGCATATGTTGTGCAACTCAATCTATAGCCCAACACTAAATAATGCCTTGCTGAAAATAACATAAATTGCTAAATTACTTTAGTAAGTTTTAAATGCAAGCTATTATTGCAACCATCACCAATTATGGAACTCATACATGAAACATTGTTGCCATGACAAGATGTGCCAAGTGATCTTTATTTCCTCTACTCAGGAAACATACACATATATATCATTTAAACTTATCTATATTTCTTTTCACATGTATTGAAAAGTTTAGGTGTGGATATGTATGTATGTTGTTTGCAAAAACACTTGTCACAGTGGTAGCTCACAATATTGATAGCAGCTAAAGCTACAAAACATCAATCAACAATGCCTTATGGAAAATAGCATAAACTATATAATTGCTTTGGTAAATTTAGAATGGTAAATATTATTGTGGCCATCGACACTATATGGAAAGCATATATGAAACAATGTTGTTATTGGACTGTTTTATTGCTTTGCAACTATTGCCTCTATATGGAAACTTTTAGCCAATAGGCTATATGTGTGAACTTTGCTCAGAATTTTTGTCAGCCTTCTTAGTTTTTAAGTTGTTGAACAACAATCAACGATGCATAAATATTTGCATCTACTTCTAGATACATATATATCGGTGTACATTTTGTTTTCCAATTCCATATTTATCTATTACATGTGTTTGATGCATATATAAGAATCTATTGCTTGGAAATATATAGCTGTGAGAGGTAAAATCTACATAAATCCATGATTGACAAATATGGAGAAATCTGTCAACATTGAATAAATGAGATAATCACTCTCTCTATGAAATTGTTGAGCAAATATAAAGGGAACAATAATATCACCAAACTAACATGAAATTATAAATGAAATATGCATGAAATCTATTCCTAAATTACTCAAACATCATCTCATAGGGGGATTGGTGCTATTCTGATATGGAAAATAGCCCTTTCCCAACCCCTTTAGATAAGCTAAATGATAGAACTGCCTTGAAGATGATATGGATTCAAATGATAATGATGCATTTGTGCATGAGATTGTGGAGTTCTGGAGGATTAAACCAATGGAGATGATCTTTATTTATAGAATAGAATGATATAAGAATGCAAAACATGGAGGATGTGGGACTAAAAATAAGCCAATGAAAAGAGGCCACTTGTCAACTTGTGATAAGTTGGAGGATGAGCACATTTTGGTCAATGTGCCAAAGAGAGGGAGATTTCAAATTTGAATTTGAGAGTTAAATGTTGAGTTTGACTTCTGCAAGCCTAGACATGTAAGAGACATGTAAGACCTCTTAAATGCTTTGTTGGATGTACATGTCCACTTGTTTTTGAATTCAAACTTGAGGGAATATTACTCAAAGATACCATGTTGAGTGAAAATGATGAATTTATAAATGAGTTAAAACTCTTTATTATCCCAAGTGGGAAAAGATAGAGGATGTGATGGGTGGTTAGATTAGGTTAATTAGGATTAGATTAGCTTAGATGATGATTAGATGCTTTGACCCATTTGACTTAGATATTTTGATTTATTTAAATAAAAAAAGGATGGAATATGCATTTGGATTTCAATTAAATAAAGTTTGGTTTATTTAATTAAAAGGTTAATGTGAGACATAAATTAAACAAAATTGATTTATTTAATTTAAATGGGTAACCTTAGGAATAAAGACTTGATTTACCTGGTGAATGGATTTGATGCGTTTGTTTTATTTAATGAGTGAATGAATATGAACTAAGTGCATAATTCTAATTTCACGTGTCTACAATAGCTACAAAAGAGTATGTGCTTCTTTTGTTGTGTTTCATTTTCCTTTTCCTATGTGTAGATATGTATGTATGTGAAATTAGATGTAGACAACATATACTCCTCCCCATGCTTATTGTTTTGGGAAGATAGTTGTTATTTGTTTCATCCTCTAAAAGGAATTCTTACAATATTAGGGTTTATATTAAGCCTAATAAGAAATAATGATTTCACCATTCATCACAGTGGTGGACAATGTATGTTCTTGCTTTGGGGTTTGGTGAGAGCCTATGAGGATCCATGACACAATATGTAGGGTGGAGAGTACGCCTTCTTTTGTTTTGTTCTATTTTACTTTCCCTATCTAGAGATATGTATGTTTGTGAAGTTAACACAGACAACATTCATCCCTATGTGAAGATATGTAAATATGTGAAATCAGATGTAGATGACTGATATTGCCATGCTAGCCTATGCCAAGTGATGTTTATTTCCTTTGCTCCTGTGGTGATTTCTCTATTGACAAGTCCACCTATGGCTATATATGTGCATTGTCTACATATAAACATTAGATGCATATATACATGTATAGATTTTTCTTTCTAAACATATATGTGGAATCTTTAATTGCTTCCCAACTATCACCACTACATGGAAACCATAAATCAAATTTTCAACCCTTCCGTTTGTACCATAGAAAAATGGATCATTGAATTTTCATGGTTATTTAGGTTTTTTCCTGTGATTCTTGCCTTATCTTTCTTTGATTTAATGTTGCAATGTGGCTTATGCATTCACATTAGGTCCTAAATATTCAAATTATGATATCTTGTGAAGGTGTTGTGAAGTGTTGTAACAAATTTCTACGCTTTTATAGACTCTTCTCATTAGAATTCATCTAAATATTACCTTTTTATTCCTTATCATGTCCTATTTTAAAGTGTTGTAAAGTCTTTTAATAAGATTTCATACTTTTCTAGGCTTTTCATCACTAAATACACCTTTCTTATTCTTTATTTGGCCCCTTTATGCACTTTTAGGCCTTAATTAAGTGTATTTTTTAATGTAAACCAGACAAATAACATTAAATGTAACTTAATTCTCGACACCCACTAGCAAGCCTAGAGTGGGACCCATTCACCATGGGTGGTGAATGAGTCCCTTTTGGCTCCAAATTCAAAATAATTCAAATTTCTTTTCAGGTTTATATTCATTAAGACCTTATGTCAGCCTGTGATGTAGTATTATTGGGTAATTAGGGCATAAGTGTGTATAAATAAGTTTTTTTCCATCCATTTTAACCCCCATTCATCAATTTCATTAATTTTCTCACTCATTCAAGCATTGAAGCATTTTGCATCACTCAATCAAGCAAATATCAAGTATCTTGGAGCAACCATTGACATATCTTCAGATTTTAGCAATAAGGGTTTGGTGAGTTTGAACATTTTCATGTTATTGATTCATCATTCCTTTCTTATTTCTATTCCATTTCATTAATTTATTAAGGGTTTGATTACCAAAGTGGGATTTGGCCAATGCAAATCCCTATACCCTAACCCTTAACCATTTTTCCTCTCTATGCATGTGTGTTTACAGGTCTTGTAGGGAGATTTGGAAAAGAAATAGTTGTTGGAAAGCGGTCAACAAGTCATCAAAGTGTTTCAAGTCAACCAAACCCTAATTCAAGCATGGAGACAACATTCAATCCTTTTTCTATATATTTGACTCCATAAACCTGATAAGAAGACAAGTGCGGATCTGGGCCCACAAACTTAATCCTTGAATTTGTAGATTTTTGGAGGAGGACTGATTCACCATTGGTGGTGAATGAGTCCCACCTATAGGTTGGAAAAGTTTATTTTGTTAGAATTCAGTTCCTGACAGTTGGAAAGTATTTTCAGGACATTTTACCAGTAGGAGGATTGATTCTCCATCAGTGGCGAATGAGTCCCACTAGTGATAAATAATGATTTTCCCCAGTTTCTAGAACCTTCTAGGATCAACATTCAACTTCAAGGTGCACTCTATTCAACCTCATTCTTTTCTGTTTGCATTTTTTTATGTTTTTAGTTCATTTTTGCATATCACACCATGTTTTCAAACATTGCACATTTCATTAGTTTTGCATTCATAATCAGTCAATTTTATCAATTAGCTGCATTTAGATCATTGAATTTAGTCATAATTACATCATACATTCCTTAATTTGAGTGAACCACCTCAATTTTAGGGATCTATCTCTCTCCTTTTAGGTGAAAAACCCTGAGAGTGCAAGAGAAGTACATAGATCACACCCATAAAATTGATGGTTCATTTTGGTGAACCTACATATTGAACACATTATCTTTCTGATTTACACTTGCATTCACATCCTAGGACTCATAGCATTAGCTTTTGAATCAGCCTTATGCATTTTTTTTGCATCCTAGGGTTTACAGATTTGCATTAGTGAATATCTCATATAGATTTCATTCTTGCATTTCAAAAAATTAGAAAACCTAAAATTTTGCATCTGCATCTTCATTTTGCATCTGAAACATATAAAAATAACTTTAAATTTTCTAAAAAATACAAAAAAATCTCATCCCTAGACTCATTTGCCACCCTGGGCAAATTAGTCGAGCTGCACTTTTTGCATAACAATTTTTGTCATTTTTATAGTAGTTTCTGCATTTCTATTTTTTGTTGATGTTTTTCTATTTCAGATTACAAAATTCTTGTTATTTGCATTTTATTATTCCTATATTGCATCTTATTTTCATCCACCCCACCTCTTGTGGTATTTGTATGAGTGTTTGGTGCCCTATTAATAATACTTTAGTGAGAAGAAGTTCCCGACTCATGGCATCCCATGATAATACACTCATTGTGGAACTTGGGTTATCTCGAGCTCCTAATGTTGGCATGGAAAATGGTGCATTAGGCATGGATACTACCACTAGTACACCTTTACCTTCAACCACAATGTATGTTGACACACCAAATGCTCACATTCTGCAAGACAAATTCATTAACATTCATGAGGATTTAGCACATTTGCAGCAAAACTTATGTCTTGAAAACATTTCAACCACTGCAATTACCACTATAGATAACATCCATTGAATGCTTGAAAATGATGAGGGCTTAGATGTTATGAAACAAATTGTTTCAGAGTTATATCAAAAACATGCACCTTCCCCCTCTAGCACATCTCAACCAGAAAACACTATGGTTAGCCAAGGTGGATCTCACATTCCTCCTCCTTCAACCATAGCATCCATATCCAACTATACCACTCCTCAAGTTACAACCATGCAACAGGTTAGTCATGTGACTCCTTTCATTATTCCAACCAACATTCCTAGTTCTTTTGTGGCATCGAATGTTCCACCCTCCACCACATTCACCTCCCTTAGTGTCCCCTTCACTTCTCCCAACATCACATATACTCCGTCACCATTCTCTCTTCCACCCCATACCACCTACACTGACCCTCTCATTACACAACTCTTTCAGACTATTTCTTCCATGCAACAACAAATATCCACCATTAACCAAAATCAAACTGCACCACCCATCTACTATATCCATAGTAGTCCATTATCCTTGGAAATATTAAGAACACCGGTGCCACAAGGAATTGAGATGCCTAGGTTTGAGAAGTGTAGAGGTAAAGGAGACCCTACTAATCATGTCAATGCCTATACAACCTTGTGTAGTGATTTTGTCCTTAACGATAAACTGTTACCTAAATTGTTTCCTGGGACCTTAAAGGACACTGCACTGGAGTGGTTTTCAAACATACCCAATCATTCAATTTGATCACTTAACGAACTTGTTGATGCCTTTACAAGTCATTTCCAAGTCCATATGACTCCCAAAAAGACAATGGCTGATTTAATACAGTGTAAACAAAATGTGGATGAAAAAGTAACTGATTTCATTTCACACTATTGGTCATTGTATGCTCAAGTAGATGTCGAGATTCTTGATTCACATCTCCAAAAGATGCTTATTGAAAACCTACAAACTCACATTTAGGATAGGTTGACCATGATGAAATTTCCTTCCTTCATTTTGTGACTATCACCAATCGATTACTAGTCGTGATTCAAAGTCCCCTTCTAACTGAGCTGAGAAGTCTAAACAAAGCAACAAAAACAACGCGCAAAACTTTTAAAAACCAAACAAAGGATTTTTACAGTTCAATCCCCCTTCTCTACAACCAACTCAACTCATGCCTAATCAAGTGGCTATTGTTAAAGCAGCGGTGCCCTTTACCTATGGGGACTTGAAGAGATAGTTTACCCCTTTCCTCTATACCCTCCATAACACAATGAATCAACTGCTACAACAACAGATGATCACGTTGCCTATAGTCAAACCACTTGATACTACCAAGCCTTTACCCCCCACCTTTAAACCAAATGCTTATTGTCATTTTCATCACCAAAATGGACATGACACAGAATAATGTAAGCATCTCAAACACTTGGTTCAAGACCTCATTGATTCTAGCCATTTGTCCATTGCGGGTGTCAATGATCAAGGCAATAAGTCTGTTGCACCCCCCAATCAGAACTTGCAAATCTTTACCAACCCCATGCTTAAACACAATGTTTCATTTGTCAAAGCTAGTGAACCTTCAAACACTCATGTGATGAATATTGATACAAATACTAGAAACAACATGATTCTACTCCACATGTTACCGAAGTCAATCCTATGGATAAACTTGTGGGTATGATAGACGTTATCCCTTGTAAGGTCCCAACTAACAAATCTCTTGATATTACTTTTTCTTCTCAAGATATAATTAAAAAGCTTCTCGATGGTCCTCTTTACATAGTCGGTCACATCTATAATAAGCCCACCAATGGGATATTAATAGATATCACTTGTGGCGAGAATGTGATCATAGAAGATTTTTTAGTATTACATGATCTTTATCAAGATGATTATGACAAACCAACAACATGGATTAAAAAACATATTGGTTTTGCGTTCCCTACAATTGGATTGATTGTACTCCCATTACAAATAGGACCTAACACATTGGATATAACATTTTCTATCATTTCATAATCAGATCAATTTCATCTGTAGCTAGGTCATCCTTGGCATGGATCAATGAAAGCTCTCCCTTTAGTTGTTCACAAATGTTTGAAGTTTTCACTTGTTAATGAGATATTTACCGTACACCATAGTGGCTTTAATCCATTTCCCTCTAAAGTTATTTTTTCCTTAGAATCCTTTTGGCTTGAGCCTATGGAACCCATCACCCCTCACAAAGACTTCTTTTTCATTTCCTATCAAATTTTCAAAGCCAAACGAATAGTCGAATTGTCTCTTCACCACATTTCCCCATCCATTTTCGCTACTCCTATCCTCGATGAGACAATGCTTCATCTTGAATCTGAACCTAAACAAACAATGCAACCTCATGAGCAACCAACAATAAGCACTTCACCTTCATCGTCTAAATTCCCAAGAGATAATTAAATCAACCCCATCATGCCTCCTTGCATTAAACAAGTTTATAAAGAAAAAGAGAAAGCGATTGACCCATCTCCTTCAGTTCCTTCCATTCCTCCTCCTCGAGAAGAAAAGAAGCCTATGGTGGATCAACCCACTCTTACACCTCAACAACTTAGAATAAAATGAAAAGAAACCACAGTGGTAGGGAGCGTAGGCTTAGTCATCATCTCCTTGCTCATCAAATGCAAATTGAAAACAACAAAGAAAATCAACCTCCAGAAGTCATACTCAACCACTCTCCTCCTCTTGACTCACCACAAGATAATACGTTACAACCATCACAAAAAAATGATATGATACAAGAACCACAACTCTTGATCCATCCTTGATTGGAAATTACACTCCATCCTCCCATCGTGATTAACCTAGATGATGATGAGATCTCTAAAATAGATGAAGCAGTTCATAATGATCTTAATTCTTTATTTTCATCCTCAATGAGCTTAAATGTTAAATCTCCTAGACCAAGAAAACAACTTGGTACTTTCCCTAGTTTGGTACTTGCAATTCTTCCTTTGGACAATCAAACGCCCTCGCAATACACTGAACATGGTTGGAAGGTGGATGACTTGTTAGATGGTTGACTTGCATTCACCTTGCTAGCCTTTTTCATTTTCCTTTTTGCTTTTGCACTTGTATGTGTGTATCGTGTTCCCCATAATGTGTGTTTGATGTTCTCTCTCTTTGTGCACTTCCTCTATTCATACCTCCATTCTTCTATGTGTCGTACATTTTACCTTGCCTTTTTCACCTTTTTTTTGTGTTTTTCTTTTGGGGATGATGCAAAGCATTGAGATGCCCTATGTCTCTTCCATGTTGACCCAAATGGTCCATTTTCCTTTTTATTTTATCTTTGTTTTGTGTTTTCCTTTTTGGGATGATGCAAGGCATTGAGACCGATATGTCCTCTCATGTTTACCCAAAAGATTTTTCTTTTCATTTGACTTTTCATTTTCTTTTTTCTTGTGTTTCTCCTTTTAGGGATGATGCAAAGCGTCGAGACTACAATGTCTCTTCCATGTTGACCCAAAACAGACTTTATTTTACTTTTGTTTTCACTCTTGTTGTGTCATTCTTCTAGTTCTATGTATTCAGGGAATGATAACAATTTCGAGCTCTTTAGTCAAAACATCACAACAACGAACATACTGACCCCAAATCCATAGATCCCTTATGTGATTGGTGTGTTCCTTTTTGGGGGTAATCCCTCTTTCTTTTGTTCCTTTTCTTTCACATGAAGCAACCTTACTTGAAAACATATGACTTGGCATAGGGGTTTTCCAAGTTGGCTCTCATGTCTTATTTCTTTTTTAATTTTTCCTTCGCTACTTTAAAATAATTTATCATAGAATGGTGTGTAGCAATTCTTTTAAAGTGGTGGCATACATTGGCATTATTCATTTCCATTATTGGTTCTTAGTGTAGCCCTGTTAGTTCATATGATGTTTTTGTCACTTTAAGCATGATCTCTCTTAGCATATTACACTCCTCTTATTGGCCTGATGCAATGCACTACATCCCCTAAGTTGTGAGTATTTTATTCTTTGATTGGTCCTCTCTTGGATACATTAGACACAATGTTCCCTAATTGATAGACCTTGCATAAACTAAACAAGACTCCTTTGAACACCTTTTGCATTTTACATTTTTACATTTTACATTTTGCATTTACATGGCCACCTTGCATAGCACAACTTGCATGCCTGTGGTGCTATTTTGTTTGTTCATGAGTTCTAAGCATACTAATATTTTCTTGTCTCATAAAGAATGAACCGACATTTTCCTTTATGGTGCCTTATTAAAGTTATTAGGAGGTATAACCCTGGTATGGTTGAGCACGAAGCCCATTCCGCAGCATGACTTTCCCCATAGCCACCTATGTGTTTGTGAGTACATACCAGCTGAGTGTATGTTTCTCACCTTTTGGGTCTTCTCACCTGATAGATAGCCATGAGTTCCATTGCTCCAGGGTGAGTATGCATTTTTCTTTTTTAGATAAACAGCCTAGATCTGATCCACAACTAGTTGGAAAAATAATTGAAGCTTGATATGACTTTTCCTTTTCCTCTCCTTTCTCTTTCTCTCTTTCATATGTGTGTTCCTTTGTTCTTATGTTTAGTTTACCATGGGATCTTCATCCTGGGGGCTCGATCATCCCTCTTGATCATTGTCATTCCATCTTGCTAGCATAAGTGCATTTGGATCCCTCTCAATATGCATGGCTACTTTAGTGTGAGTTTGAAGCAAATTCATCCTCTCACTAAAGTGGGGGCTAAATGTACCATATAAAAAAAGATCGTTGAAATTTTCATGGTTATTTATGTCTTTTCCTGTGATGCTTGACTTATCTTGCTTTGATTTAATGTTGCAATGTGGCTTATGCATTCACATTAGGTCTTAAATATTCAAATTATGATGTCTTGTGAAGGTGTTGTGAAGTGTTGTAACACATTTCTATACTTTTCTAAACTCTTGTCATTACAATTCATCTAAATATAACCTTTTTATTCCTCATCAAGTCCTGTTTTAAATTATTGTAAAGTCTTGTACTAAGATTTCATGCATTTCTAGGTTTTTCATCACTAAATACACCTTTCTTATGCTTTATTTGGCCCCTTTATGCACTTATAGGCCTTAATTAAGTGTATTTTTTAATGTAACACCGACAAATAACATTAAATGTAACTTAATTCCCGACACCCACTTGCAAGCCTAGAGTGGGACCCATTCACCATGGGTGGTGAATGAGTCCCTCTTAGCTCCAAATTCAAAATAATTCAAATTTCTTTTCGGGTTTTTATTCATTAAGACCTTATGCCGACCTATGATGTTGTATTATTGGGTAATTAGGGCATAAGTGTGTATAAATAAGTGTTTTTCTATCCATTTTAACCCCAATTAATCAAGTTCACTAATTCACTCATTGATTCAAGCATTCAAGCATTTTGCATTACTCAATCAAGCAAATATCAAGTACTGAGTAGTCATTGACATATCTTCATATTTCAGCAACAAGGGTTTGGTGAGTTTGAACATTTGCATGTTATTGATTCATCATTCCTTTCTTATTTCTATTCCATTTCATTACTTTATAAGGGTTTGATTACCAAAGTGGGATTTGACCAAGGCAAATCCCTATACCCTAACCCTTAACCATTTTCCCCCTCTTTGCATGTGTGTTTTCAAGTCTTGTAGGTAGATTTGGAAAATAAATAGGTGTTGGAAAGTGGTCAAAAAATCATCAAAGTGTTTCAAGTCAACCAAACCCCAATTCAAGCTTGGAGACAACATTTAGTCTATTTTCTATAGATTTGACTCCGTCAACCCGACAAGAAGACAAGTGTAGATCTGGGCCCACAAACTTGATCCTTGAATTTGCAAAATTTTGGCAGAGGATTGATTCTCCATTAGTGGCGAATGAGTCCCACCTATAGGTTGGAAAAGTTGATTTTTTCAGAATTCAGTTCCCAACGGTGGGAAAGCAGTTTCAAGACATTTTACTAGTAGGAGGACTGATTCGCCATCAGTGGCAAATGAGTCCCATTGGTGATAAACAATGATTTTTTCTAGTTTCCATAACCTTCCAGAATCAACATTCAACTTCTAGGTGCACTCTATTCAATCTCATTCATTTATGTTTGCATTTGTTTTTGTTTTTAGTTCAATTTTGCATATCACACTGTGTTTTCAAATATTGCACATTTCATTAGTGTTGCATTCATAATCAGTCAATTTTATCAATTAGTTGCATTTAGATCATTATATTTAGTTATAATTACATCATAAATTTCTTAATTTGTGTGAACCACCTCAATTTTAGGGGTCTATCTTTCTCCTTTTAGGTGAAAAACCTTAGGAGTGAAAGAAAAGTACATAGATCATACCCATAAAATTGATGGTTCACTGACATTGGGCTCATGGTCAGGAAAAAGGTGGCAGATTTTTATGATTGTTTAATTATAAGTGTTTTGTGTGCCGATAGAGAAGGCCAACCTTTCCAGTTTTAAAGCCTCTAAGCGTCCGACCACTAGTTGGCAAAAATGTGGCGGGTTTCTTGGTGTGTGGATAGAGAAAGATAGAAAATTTAAACGTTGGTTGGCATCAACATTAATTTTTGTATGGTTTTCATGAAGTGGTGATGGTTGTAATAACACTTTCCATTTAAAACCTTGGGAAACATAGCGAAAGCCTACAAAATTTTCTATCAGCCATTATTGGGTGTCGTTTTCTGGCTTTCCTTGTTATCAGAGCTATGAGCGGAAGGTGGTTGGAGGTTATTTTGTGTTTTTTTGCATGGAGAAAAGGTTACAAAAGTAATACAAAAGTTTTAGATGTTATATTTTTTTGCCCATATTTTGTAGGACACGACCAACATTCATCCCTATGTGTAGATATGTATGTATGTGAAATTAGATGCAAAAAACATTCATATATACTCCTTCCTATGTTTATTCTTTTCATAAGGTAGTTGCTTTTTCTTTTTTGTATGTTCTATACATAAACTTCTCCACAAAAATTAATTGCTACTCGGCATCGCTTAGCCTTGTGTCTATTCGTTGAAAATTGTCGTAACATGTGCCAAAAGAATGGGTACATTTGTTTAAATTAAAAGTTACAATTTTCCTATTGGAGACCAGCATCGTGCATTTATTCAAATTGCTTTTGTTAACTAAAACATGTGATACCTATTCTTGTGTGAAGTAATTGTCTCACACTTAGGATTTTCAAGTTCTTTTTGTAAAAAAAAGGGGAAACAACATCCACAACATGTGTGGAATTACATGTAGCCAAATATCTATCTCAACCTCATCTATGCCCTACTATCTTAGCGTAATGGTATCATAAAAGGGTTATTAATGATGCTATGAGGATTTTTACATATGGTCACTTGATCTCTGTCAAGTGTTACTATGCTTGGCTATTACATACCTTCTTTTTCTTGGATGTAGACTTCCTTTCATCAACTTCCAGTCTATGTTCTTCCAAAAAAACTAACCAATTGTAAGTAATACCTACCATTTAAAACCTCAGAAAAGATAGCGAACGTCTGTGAGGAGGGCAAGCTTCTATGAAGGTGCAAGTGTAGTTATCCATTATGGAATTTTTGTGAAGGTGACTCGAGGTTATTTTGTGTTTTTGGCATGGGGCGATGGGTGAAAAAGCAATACAAAATTGTCGGTTGTGATAATTCTTTGCCCATTTTTTGCAGGCATCAATATTCCATATAACAGTTAAAAATACAATTTATCATTCCAAGAATGTCCCAACAAAATAAACATAGGGATCAGTATGTATCAATGGTGTTTGCATCTACTATGAAATACATATATATCTACACATATGGGAAATGCATTGCCCATCACTACGAACAATGATGGAATCAATGTTCCATATAACACTCAAAATACAACTTATGATTCCAAAAATGTGTTAGTATGCATTAATGTTGTTTGCATCTACTGTGACATACATCCAAATCTCCACATTGCATTGCTCATCACTATGTTCAATGGTTGCATCAATGTTCCATATAACACTTAAAATACATCTTATCATTGCAAGAATGTCCCAACAGAATAAACATAGGGATTAGTATGTATCAATGTTATTTGCATATACTATGACATACATACATATCTTCACACAAGGGAAATCCATTTTCCATCACTCCGATCAATGGTGGCATCACCAAGACTTTTGTATTGCTTTACCAACCATCCCCCCATGTAAAAAACACAAAACAAGTGATTTGTATTTATGTCCACTCATTCTCAATAATGTTAAAGCTGAATACTAGGCCCTCACATCCTTGTTTATTGCAATGGTGCCTATCCCTTTAAGTTGTCGCACAACCTTTTATTTCCCATCTACTACCTATTGTCTACATATAATTCCACATACATACATTTCCACACATTGTTTTTGTGTCTATATATATATCCGAGCAGCAGATCCCTACAAATGCATCCAAGGCATGCAATGCTTGTATATTTGCTTGCAAAACAAAATTTGCACCGATATATAGGTATCTGAACGTAAATGCACCTTTTTAGTTATTATTTCTTTCAGCCTCAAAAAGGATTTGTTAGAATGATAGGTTGTATATTAAGTGTAATAAGGAACATTGAATTCACCATTGATTAGAGTGGTGGACAATGTATGTTCTTGCTCAAGGGTTTTGTGAGAGCACATGAGGCTCCATGACCCAATATGGTAGGGTCGAGAGCAAGCCTCATTTTTTTATGTTTCATTTTATATTTCCTATGTGCACAACTCGGTTCTTCACTTGAACTAGGTTATTTAGCAATATGCATAGATCCACCTTTCTATTTTGCTAGATACTCCAGGATACATGCCAACAAATATAGTGCACTATGAATCAAAGAAGAGGATCGCCTCCAAAAATTGTGTGCATTGACATCATCATGAAATGTTGCTATTCTTTATGGTAACTATAGTGCTTCTCTTTCCCCTCTTCATTTCCATGCATATAGAATTTCCACCATTTCTAAATTTGCTTTCGTATCGTTTTTATATGCAAGATGTAATTGTAGTCATACTACATCACGCCCTGTGCACAAGGTATGTCTGCATCTTCTTTATTTGATATTTTCTATTGGAGGTGTATTACATATTTTTTGTTATAAATTATAGAACTGTTTAAATTTTGTAATTTAGACATTGGTTACCAATGAAACATGTTCACCTCACTAAACTTCACATTTTCCTTGTGTGCAACTATATCTAAGTCAAATTATTTTAGATTGCAACTACATTTTGTTTATATACAAGGTATATAGATCTCCAAAATGCTAAATATCTTTATGATCGCAGGTTTGGAATGGTGTACAAGCTGCAACTACATTCTATTTATATACAATGTAAGGCTATATATCCTTTATTCCATCTCTTATTTCACAACTGCATGTCAATTTCTTAAAAATGTATAGCATTGATTTCAACTCAAGCAAATTCTTAGGTGCCAATACATTGCTTCCACCATTGATCAAAGTGGTGGATAATTTATGTTTTTGGTCAGGGGTTTGGTGAGAGCCCATGAGGCTCCATGACCCAATATGGTAGGGTGGATAGCAAGACTTCTTTTGTTGTGTTCATACTGAATTTTGTTGCATGCACAAGGTATGCCTACATTTTATTTAATTATTTTCTTATATTACAAGTGCATTGCATATTATTTGTTATAAATTATACAACTCTTTATATTTCCTAATTTAGATATTGTCTACCAATGAGACATGTTCATTGCAGTAAACTTCACATTTTCCTTTCATTTTTGTAGAACATACTCAAGCCAAACAATCTTGCTTCGTGGATGTTTTGATGCCATTAGATCTTCTATGAAGTTAGCAACTGCTAAAAAATTGCTTTCACCATTGATCAAAGTGGTGGACAATTTATTTATTTGCTCAGGGGTTTGGTGAGAGCCCATGAAGCTCCATGACCCAATATGGTAGGGTGGAGAGCAGGCCTTCTTTTATTGTGTTCATATTGCATTTCTCCATGTGCACAAGGGATGCCTACATTTTATTTATGTCATCCCTTCTATTATAGGTGCATTGCATATTATCTATTATAGATTATATAATTCTCTATATTTCCTAATTTAGATATTGTCTACCAATGACACATGTTCATTGCATTAAAATTAACATTTTCCTTTCATTTTTGTAGAACATACTTAAGTCATAATGGGAATTTTGATTCAGTAATGTGTTATAAATGACATTTGAGAATAATCATAATGATTGCAAAATCAGTCACAATGGTTAAATAAACAATTAGATCCTCATAGGCTCTATATTAGGTGTAATAAGGAACATTGATTCCACCGTTGATCAAAGTGGTGGATGATATATGTTCTTGCTCGGGGGTTTGGTGAGATCCCATAAGGCCCCATGTTAGGGTGGAGAGCAGGACTCATTTTGTTGTGTTTCATTTTATATTTCCTATGTGCAGATATGTATGTTTCTGACATAAGATGCAAACAAGATTCATATGTTTCATAGGCTATATATTGAGTGTAATATTAAACATTTATTTGACCATTGATTACATTGAGACAACATGCTCTATTTTTAAATCTTGCACCAAAAAAGTGTATATGTAATCTCTTGACATATATTTGAATAGATCACATGTAAAGTCAGATTTATAAATAAAATAAAAAATATATAGTTCAAATTTTTTGTATCAATCTACTTTTGAATTAACATCAATAAAATCATATGGATGCAATTATCTCTCTATTGTTATGGTTGTGAATGGCTTATGTAAATATACTTATTTGACATTTGTATGTCCTATTCCAAATCAATAATATTCTAAGCTTTCAGATAATTCTATTATCCTTTTGACATAATCTATATGTATTAGTACCTTTATCTATTCCCTACTGCCTTAGCGTAATAGTATAATAAAAGGGTTATTAATGATGCCACAAGAATTTTTAAATGTGGTCACTTGATCTCTCTTGGTATGTATCAATTTTGTTTGAATCTGCTACATGACATACATACATATATGCACATAGGGGTAATAAAATGAAACACAACAAAATCGATGTTTCAAATAATACTTGAAATATAGCTTATCATTCACTTCGTGCAGATATGTAAGCATCCTATGCTCTCTCTCAGATTGCTCTTAGCATCCCCCCTCTAATTGTTGCTATGTCTGTACACATCCATGACATTTGGACTTCCCCTCTACCTATTGGCTCATCATTGCATGTCACTACACACAACTGCTAGTATGTTATTTATCTAATATTGCTTTGTCATATTTATTATACACTATTTTTGGTATATAAATACGTTTTCTTTAGTTGTTATTAAAACATTTTATTATTATTATTATTATTTTATAGATATACATATATTCTAGTCAAACGATATTGATTTCTAATTGTTTTTATTTTATTCTTACAATTTGTCTTCTTTTTTAATTATTAAATTTGAATTGTTTGTATCTCTACCCCTTCCACCATCTCCAATCTTATTTTATCCAATCTTGATCTGTAATCTATCATTTTTTCTCCTACAACTCTCTATCATGGTAATGATGAATCATAGAATGTAATCCAAAACATTGATGCTAAAAATTATTACACAATTGAAACCATAAATAATATGCATTAATCATTATGAATTATAAAAATCTGATGTCGTTAATCTTTATTCCAACTAATCAATATAATGTAAAACAATATAAAGCATAAACTAACACACTAATAATTATAAATAAAAATACATACATACATATTGATAATTAATAAAGATCTTGAAAAGAAAATATAAAATAACTAAAATAGAATTAAAAAAAAAAAAGGAAAATGAGAACAGTTGTGAACTTCTTTCCGCCCTAAACCAAAGTAGGAGGTACTAATGAATTGATTCTTTCTCATACAACTAGGGAGACAACGATTAAATGAAGGAATGGTGTAAAGGGCGGGCGGTGACCATTCAATTACGAGCGCATGGTGCCCCATCCATTTAGGAGAAAATTGAAGGTGAATAACAACAAACCTGGCATTCAAGGAGAGCCAAACACCCATAACCATGGTTAGCCATAGATTTGGAGGAGAAAAGGTAAAGAGATGTGGGAAAAGAGACAACCAGAGTTTGATGAGTAAGGAAGGGCGACTGGAAGCTAGAACAAACACCCATGACCTCATTAAAACCATGCCTACCCACAGATTTCAAAAAGGAAAGGTAGAGAGGCATGTGAAAAAAGAGACAACCTGAATTTAGTAAGGATGGACGGACGATTGGAAGCTAGCACATCACTATAGTGAAGATATATAATTTATTCTTTTGAAGATTAAACTTCCATTTAACCTTCAAAATAATAAACCACCTGCTGACGACTCTTGGGACCTCCAGCAAAAAGAACGCCATGAGAAAAATTCCTCCCAACTCAAAAGCAATGATAGCGAATTAAAGAAGGAAGCTTTTTCCTCGCAACAGAGTCCCATCCAACTAACACCATGCGCATGTACACAACATTTGGAGAGAGGAGAAGAGAATGATGCACCCTTACCATGCGCATGCACTCAACCTTTCGTGTCTCTGGTTCCGTTATAGTTGAGAAGCGCAGCAGGTTACTTAAAGGTTTGGTTGAGACAATGATTAGTACGCGTCATCCAGAATCCACATTTCATCACATGCGCATGCACTCAAATTTTGGAGAGAGGATAAGAGAATGATGCACCCTTACCATGCGTATGCTCTCAAACTTCCCCCATGCAAGCTCATCTCTCTGGCTCCCTTATAGTTGAGAAGTGAAGCAGGTTAACCTAAACGTTTGGTTGAGACAATGATTAGTACGCGTCATCCAGATTCCATATTCCCGTCGCCTATCACCACCTCCATCTCCATCTCCTCGGTTCGTCGTAAGCTAACACATCCACATTAACGTTTCTGGTATTGGAGTCGTGAGGCTGTCCAAATCCTTGTCTTCCTCTAAACAAATTCATCAATGGTCTGGTTAAATTGATTAAATCAATTAAATAAATAGAGTAATGTTTTATAAAAATAATATATTAGATTCATTTCTTCTTTCATGTGGATAGTTTTCTTAAATTTTAGACTGTATTTTATTAAAAATATAATTAGATATGATCATATGCTTATACAATGTTGTATAATGTATGAATAATACCATCATTTCAAGGCTTTGGAGTTTAGTGTAATTAAAGTAATGTTGTCACTCAAATGTAGCATGTATGTTTAAATTAGAAGTACATTAGTTTTAGATCAATTTTAAATGATAACAAGTGTCACAAAAATGAGAGATGTTTAATGTCACAATGTTTGATGTTCAACTTCTCTATTCAAATAGGTGGTTTATTGCAATAGTCTCTTACATATTCATTTTCATCATGTTGACCAAAAGTTCTTTGAAATATTAAACATAATTTACACTTATCTCAGCAACTTTGTTGTCATGTCTATCAAAATATTTATAACTCACATGAAAAATTAATAGTATTAATTTGATATTCTAAAAAATTTTTTAGGGGTAGACTAAATATCCTAAATAATCTATTCAAAATTTGTGGATATATAATGTTTTCTTGTCTTACTTTATCATAAGTATGAACAATGCAATGTCCTTACAAACATTCAAACCATATAAATTGAGGTGAAATGAATTTCAATAATCTTTAGTCTATTTGGTAAAATTCAAGAGTTACAACTAGAGTTTATAGGTTGATTGTACTGTGAGTTTGCAAAATCTAAAATGTTTGTTTAAATCATTCTTAAACTTTTTTATTTTACCAAATATAATATTACACTTTTCACAACAAATTTCAATCACAAAAATTTACATTAAATAATGTAATATTATTTTATTTATTTTAACATATAATTTGATTCATTTTAATTATCAATTGCAATTTATTTTATCTAAATTATAAATTTATTAATTAATGAAATTTGTCATATGGCAAATCACCACCAACAATTCACCACAAGAAAATTCACTGCCATGACAAATTCATCACAAGTAAAATTCACTGCAACAAAATGGTGAATTGCTAGTGGTGAATTTTACTTGAGGTGAATTTGTCATGGGGGTGAATTTTCCTCCAGTAAATTGTTGGGGGGTGAATTCTTCGATAAATTTTCCTAAAGCCATGACATTTATTTAACTAACTTAAAATATTTTCTATAAAACATTTTATTTTCTTTATACTATTCAATAACTTATTTAAGAAGATAATAATTTTATTGCTTTTTAACTATCATTAAACTTTCTTTGTGCTATTCAACTTCTTAATTAAGAATATAATTATCTTTTTAACAAATTTTAGAGAAAAGAAAAATTAAAGAGAATTATTATAATTTGCTTTGAACAAACTTTAAAAAATACGTAATTGAAAAGTTGTTTTTGATGTTAACTTAAAAAAAAATTCTTTCAAGCATTTTACTAAATAATGATAGTTATTTAACTAACTTAAAATAATTTATAGAATTTTTTTATTTTCTTTATACTATTCAATAACTTAATTAAGAAAATAATTTTACAACTACTATCTTTAACTGTTTTTAAGCAACTCATTTGACTTAAAAACAAACTTTTAAAAGAAATATAATTAAAAACTTGTTTTTAATATATTTTTATATAATTAAAATATATTAATTTTTTTCTTTTTAAATTCAATTATTTTTTAAAACAAATTATCAAGTTTTATATATATATAATATTTTCGGTAAGTTTTACCATTAGGGGTAGCTCCCATTTATCTAAAAGTTCAATATTAGAAATTTTTTTATATCTTAGGCATGCGATTTATTATTGCTAAAAATTTTTCGATTAGATTAAGTGAATTTTCTCATCAACGGAAATCACACTGGATGATTCCTTTTGATATTTTGATGATGAATCACTGATTGTAATTGTTGATGCAAAAATCCAAACACAATCTAATCCAAATTTTTTTACCAATAATCTCATAAATTGTAAAAATCTACCATCACTAATGTGATTTATTGCTTTCCTCTGTCACAATGTATTTCGAACCTCTATCTACCCACTGATGCCGCCAGATGCAAATCCAATTTTGGTTAACAGCGGGACCTTCAAAAGCTTTTGTGCCAAGCAATCTGTCACTCTGGGAGGATAATCATCAACACGAAGGCACCGCACTCTGTCATGATGGTATGGGGGTACGGCTTCCATTATTCACCAAGTATTTCCTGCATTAATAGTACTGCGACATCAAGGTCTAGATGAATATACAGGTTGGCGAGCCAGGTGAGAAGAACTTTTTTACATGTGTGAGGGCGTTGGAAGCAAAGGGAAATTTATGGCGACAGCCCAATACTTGAAATCTTGTATCCTTAGAGAGTATGCGGTAATGACCTCCAGTTGCAGTTTCAAATCAGAGGGAAAAGACAGTATGGCAAAAAATCACCAGTTTGAATCAATAGAAACTCCGATAAGGCTCACAAATTCGAAGGGCCAGCTGGCATTTCTAGGTTTGATCACAATAAATACTATTAATTAGTAAATAGGATTGTCACCCAATTAAACAAACCCTGAAAAAAGTATAGCCGACTATGAGGTGCCTTTAAACTTTTGTTCTAAGCAATGGCAGATGATAGATCGTTGGAACTTGGAAGCGACAACAGATGATATTATTATCTATCTGACAGTGAAAATGGGCCCAGGGCGAAGCAATCAAAGCAACCTATATGAAAGTGTTTTTCCCTATAAACATATGTGAATTTCATGGAAGCCACCAGATAACGCGTATATCCAGGTACTTGCCGTACACCTTCGAAATCTAGACGAATGTTCGTATCCATGTATATTTCTTATAGAAGAAAAATCTTGATAGAAGAATAGACAGAATTGTTAACTTATCTGTCACGTGGCAGATTTGTTTTGTTGGCAAAATGTTACATGTGGCAATTTTTGTTGTGGCTTGGAAAGTATGATGGCATTTTGGACGTAGCATGGGATATATGATGGCATTTGTTTAAAGCGAAAAATTGAAAAGGGTTTAATGATATTGTCGGCTGTTTTAATTGGGACCACCGTAAACTGACAAGTCTAAATGCATTATTGATTATTGTCAGCACTTTCTCGCCAAGTATTTGCTTTGCATGGCGGACTCCAAATTTTGGTTAAACTTGATTAAGGTTGTGGGTATCGGTTTATTCTGAGCAAACGGTTTTTTGTTGCGTTTTGAAAGTTGAATTCTTTTTGCAAAACAAACAGGAAATGTTCAGTTGGAACAAGATTTTTTGTGCGAATTAGGAAATGTGTTTGACGGTTTCAGACAGGTTCATTGTTTGTTTTTTATTTTCAATGGAGTTTCAGGCTTATGCATTTATCTTTCTTGGAAAGAATAAAAGTTTGATTATTTGTTCGTTCTTGCTCATGTATGAGAATCTGGGGCGTATGAAAGAAGGAAGCAACACTCTAAGGCCGGACAGAGTCTTGTGTTTCAGGTATTAAGGCCGAACAGAGTATTGTGTTTCTGGTTTGAGGTTCTTTGGGCAGAATCCACAGGTATGAAGGTTTATGTTCTTGTTCAATTCTGAAGAGGGTCTCGAACCCAAAATATGGCTTTGCAGTGTTTTAGAAATTTGAATAAATCTTTTGGGGTTTTAAACCCAGGGTACTATATACAGTTTTTGTTGGAAATGTGTAAACGTTTTCTGTCAGTTGCAAAGCATAAAACCGTTATGGAAACTGTCTTCGAATATCTCTCAAACGAAGCTTAATGATTATCAAAAACAGATTCGTAATCTGAAGCTTAAAGATTATCAGTTTTATCTAAAACAGATTCGTAATCTGAAACTGTTTTTTGAAGCATTTTTAAGAGAATGTTGGTTGAACAGATTCTAACTGGTTCAGTTAGAAATTTGCAACTGTTCTGTTTTGAAGTTCATATATACACTTGTAATCTTCAGATGTATACATGTGTGTGTGTAAAATATATATACATATATATGCATCTGAGGGCAAGAGTGTTTTTAAAAGTTTTGATTATAAACTTATATACATGTACGAGTGATATAAGCACATTTGTATATGTATGTGAGTTGAGTTAAATTTCTGAGCAGTAGTGACTGCCGATTGTAAAAGATTGGAATGAATGAAAGGTACAGGTTCATGGAGTGGTTTTTCTCCCTATGACAAAATCATGAGATTTTGAAGGGTTTTCCACTCGGCACAAATTTGGTGTTTCTTCATGTTTGTGAGTTTCATTTATTTATGCTTATGATGAATGCTTATGCTTCTCCTACTCAAATCGTAAATATTCTGTTTTATATTGCTTAGTGCAAAAATTTGAAGGAGTTTTCAATTAGACAGTATAGTTCTGATTCACCCCCCCTCTCAGAACCATAACACTTCCAACAAGTGGTATCAGAGCATAGGATTTCCTTTAGGAATTGATCTCTGGTTATTGGAAGTTATGGCACATTCTGAAGGAGCTTTCCTTAATAGGGCACCTTTATTTGATGGAAATGATTATGTTTTCTGGAAAGTTAAAATGGAAGCATTTATACATTCTCTAGATGTAAGGATGTGGGATGTAGTAACAACAAAATACACTGTTCCAGCGTCAGTTCCTACTGATGCTGATGAGAAACTAAAATTTGAATTAGATAAGAAGGCTAGATATGCTCTTCTTTGTGGTCTTACTAGAGATGTCTTTGCCAAAGTCATTTATTGTAAATCTGCAAATGATATATGGGTAAAACTTGAAACAATCTATCAAGGAGATGACAAGGTTAAAGAATCTAAACTGATTACTCTTAAAACTCAGTTTGACAATCTGAAAATGAGTGAGGATGAAACCATTGCTGCATATTTTTTAAGAATTGAGGAAGTTGTGAATGCCAGGAAGGGTCTAGGTGAAGACATAGAAGAACATGATGTTGTTTCAAAGGTTATTAGGTCAGTCCTACCTAAATTTGAAACAAAAATTTCTACATTGGAAGAAAAGAAAAGTTTTTCAAAAATGACCTTACATCAACTTCAAGGAACTCTAACTGCATATGAAATGAGAATTAGCAATCAAGCTAGTTCTTCATCTAAAGAATCAGCCTTTAAGGTTGAAAAGAATGATGAGAGTGATTCAGATCTAACTAATGCTTTAGAAGCATTATTGGTTAAAAGAATGGCAAAGAAATATAAAAGCAAATGCTTCAGTTGTGGTCAATTAGGACATTTTGCTGCTAGATGTCCAAATATTGAACTTGATGATTGTGAGAAGTTTTCTAGAAAGAAGCCTTGGAATCAGAATCAAAGGTTTAAGGATTTCAAAAAGAAAAGTCTTTTTTCAAAAGAGGATCCAAATGAAGAATCCAGTGATGCAGATGAAGAAGGGGAAAAATTGTTTATGGCTGAAATAGTTCATACTCCTAAACTTGAATCAAATGAGCCTGAATCCTCATCTGATTTAGAAATAGAAGTAGATCTTGAAGAAGAACTTCTAAAATCCCTGCAAGAAATTAAAAGGTTAAAAAAATCAGTTGCAAATCATGAGACTGAAAATCAAAAACTTCAAGATGAATTAATAAAAGCAAATTCAATTATAGAAAGTCAAAAACTCTTACTTGAAGAAATAAAAAAAAAACTGAATGTCTTGCAATGTTCTTCTGAAGAATCTACTTATCAGAAAACAAAGTTGTTTTTCAATGGATATTGTTTCAACTGTAATATTTTTGGGCACAAAGCAATCTTTTGTAAAAATAGCACTAGTCAAGGAAAAAGAAAAGTTATTAGGTGCTTCAAATGTTTTTACTATGGTCACTATGCAAATCAGTGTAAATTAAATCTGAGACCTAAACAGATATGGAAACAAGTAAAGACAAATGAAAAGTCCTTAATTGTTGAAACAGTCTTATTTGCTCAAAAATCTGCAACATGGGTGTTGGATAGTGGATGTTCTCATCATATGACTGGGTGCAAGAACAAATTCAAAACCTTAGAAAACTTTGATGGAGGTTTTGTACGTTTTGGTGATAACTCAGGAGCTTATATAACAGGAAAAGGCTCAATAATCTTAAATAATGATACACCAATACATGATGTGTACTTTGTTGAATGGTTGAAACATAATCTTTTAAGTGTCAGTCAGATATGTGATAATGGATATTCTATCTCTTTCAATGCAAAAGAATGTCATATTAAAAATGGGAAAGATAGAGTCATTGCCAGTGGGTTAAGAACAAATGGTAATTTATATAATCTAATAGATTCAACTATTCAAGAAACATCATTGGTCAATACCTGCTTTATGAGTCAAGTGGAAGAAAATTGGCTATGGCACAAAAGACTGGGACATTTGAACTTTGATAATCTTGCTAGAATCAGCAAGAACAAAAAGGTCAGGGGACTACCACAAATAACTAAACCTGCATCTGTTTGTGAAGAGTGTATAAAAGGTAAGCAAACAAGAGTTTCTTTTAAAACAAAAGAATATCTGTCAAATAGACCACTTGAACTAGTACACACTGATTTATGTGGTCCAACCAAAATAGCCTCTTTAAATGATGAAAAATATTTCATGCTGTTTATAGATGATTATTCAAGAATGGTTTGGGTAACATTTTTGAAACATAAATCAGAAGCCTTTGAACGTTTCAAAATTTTCAGGAAGATGGTGGAAAGAGAAACTGATTTAAAACTGAAATGCTTAAGATCAGATAGGGAGGAGAGTTTACTTCTCAAGAATTTATTGAGTATTGTGAAAAACGAGGTATAAAAAGACAATACTCTACTGCTAGGACACCACAACAAAATGGAGTTGTAGAGAGAAAAAATAGAACTGTCAAAGAAATGGCCAGGACCATGTTAAATGAAGCAAAGCTGCCTGACAAATTCTGGAAAGAAGTTGTTCATACAGCTGTCTATATTTTAAATAGAGCTCAAATCAGAATTAGGACAGCTTATACACCATATGAATTATGGTATGGGAAAATAGCAAATGTTAAGAACTTTAAAATATTTGGTTGCAAATGTTTTATCAGAAAGAATGATGATTCTCTAGAAAACTTTAACTCAAGATCTGATGAAGGGATTTTTCTCGGGTACTCTACACATAGCAAAGCATATAAATGCTTTAATAAAAGGCTGAACAAAATTGTAGAAGCTATAAATGTTATGTTTGATGAAACATCTGTATGCAGTAATGGCAATGAAGAATATGAAAGTTTATCTTTTCAAGAGTCAGAAAGTATTCATAATGAAAATTGTGAACAAGATAAAGTTGAAACTGATGATGAAGATGAACTTGCAGGAAAAATAGAATCAGAAAATGGCTCCAATTCTAAAATCACTAGTGATGGATCAAAGATAAAAACATCTTCTAGAATAATAGCTAAGAGACATCCTGAGTCTCAAGTTATTGGTGATATTGAAAAAGGAATTTTAACTAGAAGAAAAGCCAAAATAGGAGAACAAGTAAATATTGCTGAACAATTTTGTTTGATAGCATATTTTGAACCAAAGAATGTAACAGAAGCTCTATCAAATCCTAGTTGGCAAAATGCTATGCTAGATGAAATAAATCAGATAGAGAAAAACAATACTTGGGAACTTGTTCCCAGACCTGATGGTAAAAATGTTATTGGTGGAAAATGGATATTCCGCAATAAACTAAATGAGGAAGGTGTAGTGATAAAAAATAAAGCCAGATTTGTTTGCAAAGGATATGCACAACAAGAAGGAGTTGATTTTGGTGAAACCTTTGCACCAGTTGCAAGGTTGGAGTCAATCAGAATCTTTCTTGCATATGCCACTCATAAAAATTTCACTGTCTACCAAATGGATGTCAAAACTGCTTTCCTAAATGGATATCTTGAGGAGGA
>VDFB02105785.1:562107621-562164372 GCA_007258455.2 Sequoia sempervirens
TTCTAGCACATGGGTTCTAGTAAGGAGTTTCATGGAGATTGACCCATACGGCAAGAGTCTCAAGCCAGATCCATCTTGTCGTAATCAACCACGTGATACCGTATGCTTTCTTCCAATACCCACATTTATATCCCGGAAATACTCAGCTTTAGAGTTACTGGGCTTGAGTCGCTCCTTGGGTGAGTACTTTTCCCGCGTGCCCTAGGATAAACAATAGCGAAAAAGAACACTCATAGTTCGATCAACCTTTGTTTAGAAACAAAGGGAGAAAACATGTCGTATGTTTAATCACACTCGCACAATATGTTGTTCAATTGTAAGCCCAAATCGAAGTGTGGAGGTGATCACTTTATCTTATGCCAAAATCACCAAAAAGGCCTTTTGATTCTCAAGATCGCTTGGAAGCGCAAGAGAAGTGCATACGTCCTTTGCAATGACTTTAGTTTCAGTAAGTAACCACAAAACAAAGCAAACACATTCATTTTATCCTTCCAAAGCAATTGTGAGTTCGTTTTAAGCACCAAGATGAAGTGTGAGTTTTGATTGTTCATTTATTAACCTCAAACAAAATCTAGTAAGTTGTGATCCTAAAGTTTATTTTAGCTTTTGCAAAAAAAACGTGTTCTTTTTAAACCCAAATGAAAATTAGTGTCCTAAACGAAAACATAAACAACTTCATAAAGAAGTGTTAAACAAACACTTAAAGCATTTAAAAACACTTTGGTTTTTTCAAAATATCCTCCTCCTTTCATTTTCCTTTGCTAGCCTCCTTCTTGCTTTCCTTCGTTTGTACCTTGTACCTTGTGCCTCCTTTGTTTTCGCATTGTACCTATTCCATAAAAGAAAAGGTAATTATGTGAGGATCGAAATATTGAACTCATTTGGATTATTACCTTCACACAAAGGCATGATCTTAAATGAAAGGACCAAAATAAATTGGATGATGTAAAGAATGGCTTATAAGTGGATCATGCTTTGACATTGACTTTATTGAAAAGATATTGAGTCAATACCTCAATTACAAAGAAAAAGCATCCTCATAATTTTGCAATAAATCATAATCATATTCTCAACTATGCTAATCAACTCAAATGTGGGTTATCAACTTCCTTCAAGCACTTTTTATGACTGTAATTCATGAGTTAAAAGATATCTTTGATGAAAAAGGTATGTTTCAAACTTTTTAACTCTGCACCAAATCATCTTACCACACAAGAGATAAATACATGCTTCAGCTAAAATACTGCCATTCAGGATTATACTACTAGACAATATTATCAAGAATTGACACATGTAATCATTTGACTAGACAACAAAAAGTAATTAATTAGAGAACAAATCAGGGCAACTTGCTCATGGCTGGACAGTGGATCAGACAAAATATAGACAAAAAGAGAGTCCCTTAAAATGTACCAGCAATATTAATGATGGGAGATAGCAATAAAAAAGCACATAATCTATCCAACATGATAATATTTCTTACTATTTAAACAATATTGCCATTTGATATGACAATACTGTTATTACTTTATTCGAACACATAGAGACACCTTGCTGCCTCTGTCATTAACTTTGCAATCAATGTTATGAACTTTTTCTTCTCTGATTTTTGTGCGCAGATCTAGGAAGTATTTAAAATTTCCAAATCTGGTGAATGATATGTCTTTATCGATAAGATAACATTTGCAGTGCATATAAATAACAGTTGTAACAAACACGCAAAACAACAGATGAGAGCTCCACCTAATATGGACCCAACTAAAAAGAAAAACTGGCGGAAGCTAAGACTGGACTTGAGCCATCAATAGGTAGATGTAGTGTTATCATGTATCAGTCAACTTAAATCTAAATTATTGGTACCAATCAACTATATAAAACATGTAATTGATTATAACACCTCACAGAAAAGGCTCGACTCCACACACAAAGCATGGGCGAGACAATAGGTACAATAGCCAGAGAGTGTACATTGTAGTCTCATTAATTCTATCAGTTGTAATCATCCTCTCCCTGGTAGGTGTGACAGTTGGGTTTGTGTGAGGTTATCTAGTGTACCTTTCAGCTATTGTGATTGATAAATCTCTAAAGATTTGAGCTGATAGGTGAGTTTTAGCAGCGTCATTCATTGAACATTGACTTGAACTGATGAATGTGAACTCCAGACAATAAGTGATAAATGCAATCTTCAGGCAGTAGGTGATAAACACAATCTTCAAGGTGATAAATGCAATATTCATGTAGTAGGTGATAAACGCAGACTCTAGGCCATAAGTGCGCGCACTTTCAAAGATGGCGAGAGTGACTACTAATGCTTAAGGATAGGAAATCCACCACTCACTGTCTCGGAGATAGATTTACTTGGTCAGCAAAATGATTAGATAGACACTTTATTAGAAATAAAATTTCGTTCCTCCTATTTCACTCTAACTAGCATCCCACGTCAGACCCTAAAATGAAAAGTAAATTTGAATGATTATTGCAAATAAAGCTTAGTGCAACCAGTGAAGAATATACTGTTGCATGGAGAGTCTACAACCATGCCTTCGACTTTCACTACATAAGTAGGTGGCTGAAGACACGTCAAACCTGCCCTTTAGATAGATAGGGGGGATTTGCATATATGAAAATAAGAAACTAAATAAAAACACATTGGATCAGTAAAACAAAGAAGTTAATAATAGTTGATTATATATTTCCCATCCCATAAATCCGGCCTGCAATGTATTTATGTAGAAGTATGTCTAAGGATCAAATCTCCTAAATAGATAAAGGACAATTTTTCTATTTCAATGAAATGTTCGAAAGGTAAGATCTCATGGGTATTAAGAGCTGAAGCTATCCCCATAAATACACCTGGGCTGTGCTTGGAAAGAAAAGGAGATTCTATTCAAAAGTTAGGATCCTTACCAAATTTAGAGAATTCTTTCTTTGATAAAGAAAAGGCAGATATGGATTGTGCATACAATCGCTCTTTAGATTTTAATCCTGACTGCTTAAAACAAGAAATAAGTTCAACGAATCCTTTTTCTAATTTCCAGATCTAATTAATCAAGAACTTGTGAGACAGAAACTGTGCATAATATGGTTAGCAATATTGAATTCAGATATGACAGTTGCAGTTAAATGAACCAAATGTAAGACCATCTTTAATGTCTAGATTTATGTTCCCTGCAAAAGCTGGGTTAAAATCAGAAACAAGTTAAGCATTCTTGCCCTCCTTCTAGCGCCACAATGAAGTACCCTCAATCTTCGAGTAAAACCAACCTCAAATACTCATTAGAAGGGTTAGTCTAAACATACAAATCAACAAATACCTCTATGAAATAAAATATCTATGCTAAAGAAATGCCATAAGTAACAAGAACAACATCAAGAAGACATTTCAAAAGCATGATAATCACCTATTCCATATTGGATTGGTGTCACATGTGCTAGTGACCCTTTCCCAACCCTTGCTAAGAAGCCAAAATGATGAAATGAGAATACAATGGAGATGATGAGCAAGATGAGTTCTCAAATTAAGAGAGTAACCTTGCATAAAAGTTGTGGATGGATAAATGAGGATTAAGGCTTTCTTTTATAGATTTCCTTGATGAGAGATTGGCCAAGACGGTGAATGTGGGACTAAAGATCCACCAATGAGAATAGGCCACTTGTCAAGTGATGATAGGCCAATGGATGTGCAAAATTTGGGAAGAGTGGCCATGAGAGGGAGAATTTGAATTCAAATTTTGCAATAAATTTTGAGAGGGGGACAAGAAAAAGAGCAATAAATGCAATGTTGGAGGGACAAATCAACTTGTCATGTTGAGTGAAAATGAGGGTTTTTTAATAAATCAATTTATTGATTTATTTGTGCAAGTGGAGATATCTAGAGGATGCAAGTGGGTGAGATTAGCATTTAATCATGGTTAGATTAAATAAATGATGATTATGTTAGTTTAATGATGATTAGGTTACTTTGACTTTTAGGACTTTGATATTTGATTTATTTAAATGAGAAAATGATGGAATATGATTTTGGATTTGATTTAAATGGATGTTTGATTTATTAAAAGGCTGATGATAATGTTTGCTTGATTTTAAATAAATGACCTTAGGAGATGGAGATTAATGAAATTACCTGCTGAATGAATGAAGGTGAACCTGATTAATTGATGAATGGACCTAATGTGAAATCTAGTTTACAATGAATAATCCCATTGAATGCATACGTTAATTTTGTACGTTCACAAAAGTTAGACAATCCTGACATAAAAATTGAATAAGTTATCTATATTAGCCAAAACAGTAAGAAATAGAATTTAGAAATTGAATGTAGTTTCTAAACTACTAGGTTTGTTAAAAAATATATTTGGTGAAAATTTGAAATTTCAATGCAAAGGGGTATTTCAATTTTATGGAAAAATAAGTACATGTGTCTATCTCGATCATCCTAAATCCACAATAGTAAAATGATAATAGTTTCTTGCAATATTTTAGATAAGTAGTACCACATGTCTCAAATGTGATGCATATTTTTTGTATTCTTTTCCAAGTAAATAATTAATTATGAATTTTTTATTAAAATTAAAAAGAAAAATAAAAATTCACATGCCTGACCACCTTAACTTGGTCAAAGCTTCAGTAAGTTCATTTTTTATTTTTCTTATCCTATAGTATGTGAAGCATAGAATGTGATGCATGTTTTGGATTTAAAAAATGTGATATTGTTTGGAAGCTATAGATGTTTTTCAATCAGCCTATCAATTAGGACTTTAGTTGTAATTTGAATAGAAAATGAATAATAATTACTTATTAAATTCAAAGTAAAGCATAAATTATATTGGTGGAAATATGAGAATCTCCTTTAAAAACCCTTTTAATTTCATCAATTTTTGGTAAAAAAATAGTCGTCAGCCACATACCCGTCATATTGCCACTTTTTGGCCCATCATGATCCTGCACATACCCGGAGGCATCAAGGGAAGGGCAACTATGATTTTCATGCATACAAAGTATTGGATCCTCTTGTTCAAATAGTCCTTTCCAAATTTTATGGACATTAGGAAGGAGAGAAATAATGCTATAACTCTCAATCATTGGATCTCTTAACACCAACATATCCTCTTCACAAATGTGTTTTTCATGATTTTCCACAATTGTTTTCTCTTTCAATAAAGCATTCTCACAAGTAGGGGAGTTGTTAAGAAATGTCTCAATGATCTCATCTTCTTGTTTCCTAATATTTTCCAAAGGGGGATAACCTGAGAGGGAAAAACAAAAATTTCATGACTCTCAATGATTGTATCCTCTTTCACCAAGATACCTTCATCACTAAAAGGATAGGTATTTGGAGAAGAACAATTTTGATTTTCATGATTATCTACACTCGTATCCTCTTGTGTTATGATTTTCTTGCAAATATGATAGATGTTAGGAGGGTAGCCCATATGCTTTTGAAAGGTTTTATTCTAGTTTCCTAGATTATGCTCATGAGTAGGGAAAATAGAATCATGCAAGCCATGTGATGATCTATGAACTCTAAATGCTTGAAAAGAAAACATGCTAACATGAAAAAGTAAGGTATCTAACTTATGCAATGCTTTTGAAATATAAAATGATTTTTGTAATGCTTTAAAAATGACTAAACTAAATGGATGATTTGACCTAGAGATACAAAAAATTAAGTTCTTGAAACATTCCAGACTTATATTATAGGTTACTAGCAAGCCTAGGAAGTACATAAATGAAGTTTTTAATGTTGTAAATACCAATTTTGGGTCTGATATGGGACTAAATGGCACAAAGGGGCATATGAGTCCTAGTTAGGGTTTTTGAAGGGTTTAAATGCTGAAAAATAGTCAACACAAAATACCAAGAAATTAGGTAAAATCACCTATATTAGGACTAAATCTCCCAGAGGGGCGTGTGAGTCTCAAATTAGGGTTATTTTACTAATTTCAACAAATTATGAGTGAATGCTAGGCTTTCTAGTTTGAATGATGTCTATAAAGTGTCTAATTATAGATTTTAAGTGAAATTCAATGATGCAAGATGTAAAAATGCAACTTATATGCACTTTCGCTAATGCAAGATTTAAAAACCATATATGCATATTAACTAATGCAAAGTTAATGTAAGCTATATCTAGGACTATAATGCACTCCAAATCAAGAATAAGGTGTTCTAAAGGCTAGGTTCACCAAAATGAAATGAAGAAAATTATCTCTCTATGTTTTGGGAGATAGAACCAACAATTTCCTTTAAGTTTCATTCAAGGAAACCTTAGAGATCTTAATCTAGGGATGGAAATGAGGGAAATATATTTTCAATGAGGTGTCCTAGGGATGCGATTAAAGACTAAAATTGGGTTCATCACAAAAAAGGGCTTGGAAAGAAAGAAATGCAATGATATGTAAACCTAACTATGTAACCTAAGACATGAGGCTAAAAATCAGAAGAATGAATTGAGAAAGGACAGAGGGGCGCATGGAAAACTAATGAAGCTTGAAAAAGGCTCTGCACTCCCAAAAATCTAACTTTTAGAGCATACTAGGACTCATACACTAGTAGGGGTGATTTAGTCCTAGTTTATGGTTTTGGGATGGAACCGAAATCTAGAACTGCTAAACCATGATCTATAGAAAATGCTTGAAATCTAGTATACTGGGACTCATACACCACAAGTGGTGATTTAGTCCTAGTAATAGGGTTTATTTTAAACTTAGATATCCTCTGGTGATCTCTTGTAGCTTCTCTGTTGTCAAATATGTGAGTCTGAAACCTTGAATTCCAACCTACAGTTGACTTTCTTTGATCTTGTAAGGAAGGTGACAACTTGACAACTTTTCTCCAATATTACTCTCTAATGGATCTTCATCCTAGATATGAAAATCACACATTAAAGAGAGGGAAAAATGTTGTTTTGTTAGTGGATAGGGGTTTTCCTTGGTAAAACCTTGTTTTGGTAATCAAACCTTGAAATGAAATTAAATAGAATGATGGAATGATGAATGGAAAAATATGCTATGTTGCAACTCACCAAACCCTTAAATAAAATGCTGCAATCTTATAAGTAATGGTTAGCATAAATGTATATCTTGACTCTTGATTGAATGTTATGGATCTTGACTTGAATTCTTGCTTGAATCATAGGAACGTACATCACAAATGTTCGCTCAAAAACAAACATGATGCATGATGACTTTGACATGATGCTTGATTCTTGAATAATTCTCCAAAATGCTAGATAATCACTCTTGAATTCTCATGTAATCATAAACTTTCTATAGGAATTCTCTCATCAAAATGCTAGGAGAAAATATATGAAATGACCTTGTGTTTATACTTGTTTATTCAAAATTTCTCAAAATTACAACACTACAAGCTAACATTAGATCTAGGAGAATAAAATCCCACCAAGAATTGAATTCAAAATTAGGTTGAAGCTAAGTGGTACTCATATGCCAGTTGGGGTATATGAGTCCCTGTAGGCTAAGCTCGGGACACAAATTTCAAGAAATATTTATTTTTATGCTAAATTTAGATCTAGGCCTCGAAACTTAGGTGAAACCCATATGACCAAGGTGGCATATGAGTCCCAGATCACTAAATCTAGGCCATACAAACCTAAATAATTAAATTATGAGTGGTCATTAGATATATGTCGGGTTTATCTTTAGAAAGATGCATTAATTAAGGCTTGTTGATGAAAAATAGGACCAAATAAGGCATAAGGAAGCCTAATTTTAGCAAGGAGGGCCCAACTAAGGTGTGAAAATGTAAAGGGATATATTTTTCTACATTGCGCCAAGAAAAAGCAGAGGAAATAAATAAGAATTCCTAGCTCAACAATAACAAAACCAAAGTGAGCAGAGTAAGGAGGGGACAAACATAATGCCTCCCAAAACTCCAACAGGTAGAAATTGAGACCTAGGCTATCAAAGAACCATATAAACCCATTGCCATCCTCTTAATCAACTTTTCCATCACCATCATCTTCAAGTTTTTTCTAAAAGCCCCTCATGCTCACTTTTCCACTCACTCCCATCATGCTCTAGGATGATACATAAAATAAAATTAAAGAATTTATTTTCCATAGATGTTGAGTTCAAGTTTTTAAAATAGGTTTGACCTATTGATTCACTCCCTCCTCTTAGTAGATTATGTTCCCTTCAAAATATTTTTTTGTTATATGTCCACAATAATGGACTCAAACTTTATAGGTGAACTTATTAAAGTATTTTCAACAACTCTCATATCTTCAATTGTCTTACAATAAGATATGATTTGATTTAAAAGTGTAATAATTTGTGTAAAATATAAATATACTAATTCTGACTCCATGAATATGGTCTCAAAGTCTCTTCTCAACATTTATAACTTAGCTTTTTTCATGTTGGTCATTCCTTGATACGATATTTGTAGGATATCCCATGCTTGTTTAGACCTTTTTGATGCTACAATCCTTTGAAAATTACCCTCATTCATTACTTGGGAGACATTAAGAAGAGATTTCGAGTCCTTCATTTTATTATTTCATGGTAAACCTTCCTCTTCTTGAGTATTAGCATTAAATGTTGTTGCATCAACTATTTTTGGTTAACCATTTTCAACAAGTTCACATAAGTCTTGAGAATAAAATAATTCCCCCATTGTGATTGACCAATAATCATGGTTATTTATATTGTTCATTATAGAGCTCTATGTTGAATAAATCTTAGATCCTTGAAAATATTTATTACAAACCTTCAACTCTAATACCATGTGAAGGAAGAGGCATAGAAGAAAATGGAAATAAAAATAGTGCAAAAAACAAGGACGAAATAAAGAATAAACTCCAAAATTTATTATATCTCAAATATTTCAAAATATACAAACTATAGTGTATTTATAGATCATAAAAACAAACTTGTGAAACTATACAAAATATTCTTCTCTTTCTTGTGTTTAGAAAATATTTAAAAACCAATTTTCTTTATTTTATTTGATATTTAATTTTTTTCTACAAAAAAATCAAGATATTTCTATTTTCTTTCTAACATTATAATACAATCCAAAAAGACAGTTTAATCCTATGTATATGTCCAACAAGATGAAAAACAAATTACAATAAATTTGAAATAATTTCCAAAGTAGGAAAAAATATGAGAGAGATTTGCATTTAAATTCACATTTAAATTTTTCCTATAGCTACAAGTTGAAAGTATTGCTAAAATGGATTTAGCTAGAGAAAGGAAAGTTCACTCATATGAGAGGATGAAGATGACAAGAGAGATTAAATATTTTAGTTGGGAATTATTCCAAAAAAAAATCTTGCATGAGTAAAGTTGATCTACTACAAGTGGTGATTAAGAGGTGTATTGAATAGTCAATTAATATTGTCCATAGAGATTAATAGTTTGAAATGAGGTAGAGTTGCCAGTCTACATTAGCTTCAAGAATACCAAGTCAGTTGCTCAATCACTATGGGAGAAATTAATCCCAAGATCTATGGAAGAAAAACCTTTTCAAATCTATAATACAATTCTATGACCCAATATAATACAAATATTTTATAGGAATATAGTCTTAAAAGCACATAGAATCATCCACCATTTTAAAACTATTAATAAAATGAACATACATTTGCTAAAATTTCAAAAATAGATAATTTATTTCCTATTTCTCTCTCAAAATGTTTCTTTTATGTCATTTTTAGTCTTTTCAATAATTTAATACTTGTCTTCTTATATAATAAACATGGAAAATAATATAAGACTTGATCTTACTAAAATGTGTTTTCTCAGTGTATACACACTTAATATGCATATATTTTTTTTCCTTGCAATAGTTCCATACTCCCTTTTTGAATTCCTTTCATATTAAAATTGATTACAAAAAGGACACTAGTTTAATTAAAATAAATTAGTTTCAAAGTTGAGTAGGTTTGTTTTATAATATTTCTTGTTTGTTATGTCATATCAATAGAGATTTATGGTGCCAATTGTGATCTTGAAATGGTGAATTTATTATGTCACAAATGCAAGTGACTCTTATAACTATAGAAGTTACTAATTCGACCAATCACTTGTAAGCAATACCTATCATAGTAGAGAAGATAAAAAAATTCAAGAATGTGCTCAATATGCTTGAGAATTTTATTTATGCAAAATAACCTAGATCAAAAATGGTAATGAAAATAATTCCTTATTAAAAGGAGATAGAAACCCTAGATCTAAACCCCAAGTGAGGATTAAATTAGCCTCCAATAAATGCCATCATCCTATGTGATGAGACAACATTAGCCTATCTAATAACTAAATATGCAATTCTTAAGCTTTAGCTGAAGTGAATAAAGTAAGAGGTGATATAATTAATTAGATGAATAGCCTATTACTCCAACACCCTCCCTTAGAAATAACTTAGGGAGTAGATAAAAATTTGATGAAGGATGCATGAATGAACACATGAAAGCATGAATGGCTCCCAATTACTAGGGAATGTTAGGTACCCATGTACATATGCAATGCAATCAAGTGATGAAAGATGGAGGAATCCTGATATTATACTCCTAAATTACAACATCCATCACATAGATACATTATAAATTTCCCCCATAAGAGGGAAATAAATGATGAAAGAATCTGGAAGTTATGTGTATCTTGATGCCAATGCCAAATTGTGACTAAAGCTAATCCATACAAGCAAGTATACTGAATATTTAGGAACATTAGCCATAAAATGAATGGCTCACAAATTGATATGTGACCTAATGTGAATCAAATTCAATTCAAGATCATTAACCATAGTCTCTCAATTTGAGATGTAAACTGATGCAAACCAAAATGTGTCAAGTCACGAGAAAGATTATGACCAAGAGAAACTACAAAATGTAGATAGAACTCATGTGAGTTGTCATCAATATGAAGATGGTATCATATTGTATGCCATGAGGAAAAACTATAATCTAATTATTATGTATGCAACCCCCTGGATGGAACTTTATTGAAGTTCATTTCTTATTATACCCCAAGATTATAAAAGGAGAACATGCAACATATACAAAAATCAATGATAAAATGCAAACATAAAGCATGAAAAAATGAAATATTCCATGCATAGATTAATGGTCACATCTACCTCAATGAAGTTGGTATAATTTTTCCAAGAAAAGATCCAAAAGAAAGTGACCTAAGATTTGATGAAAATAGTAGGTAACTAGTAAATATTATTGAAAAATTGACTTGCGATCTATGTAGAGGACTAAATCAGCTTTCTGATGATATGAAGTTTTTAAAGAGGGACACCGTATGCTCAAGTTATGAATTTTTGAAAAATGGGGTAAATTTTGTCATTTTGTCAGTAGACATGACCCTTCTTATTTTATTTCTAAAATATTTTCTCATTTCATGTAAAATATAAAAGATAACCAAAAAATATTTTGATTCTATAAACAAAACCCATAAAAGAGTTTTTGAATCCAAAAGGAAAAACATGCTCTTTAGTAAAAAAAAAAAATCACTTATAGAGAAAATAGCTGCGAGGGATATTTTGATAGCCTATTTTTCAAAACATACTCACTATCTACAAAATCTAGTAGATACCCAAATGGTATTTTTTGATTTTGAACAATCTAGATTTTTTTTCTTTCAAACATACACTAAGCAAAAGACATTGGTCATTTTTATTGAGGATGCACAAGAAAATTGCTCTAGGCCCAATCTCTCAAAAATTCAATAGGGGGCTATAGAACTGGTCCCTTGATACCATGTAGAAGTTGTTGATTCAACCCACAAAACCCAACATCATGTGCAATCGATACCTATCACAATAGATAAGATCAAAAAAGAGAGAATATGCTCAATTAGTCTGAGAATTGTATTGATGCAAAATAACCTAGATCAAAAATTATAGTGAAAATCAATCCATATGAAAAGGAGATAGAAACCATAGATCTAAACCTAGGGTGAGGATTGAATTACCTTCTGTCAAGTATCATCATTCTATTCAATGAGGCAACATTAGGCAATATAATAATTTAATATGGAATTCCTAGGTTTGGCTTAAGTGACTAAAGTAAGAGGTGATCTAATTAATTAATCATGATGATATAATTAATTAGATGATTATCCTATTACTCCAACAATAACAAGAGTTTGTTACTCATATTCAACATTAACAACAAAAAAACTTGTATTGTTGATACCTTTGTCTTGAATCATGCATTTGGAAGGATCATTCTGTAGCAATTGTTCGACAATATGTTTTAGATGAGTTTCCTAATGCTTAGTGTGTCTTCAATGGTGATTTTTATAATTTTGAGGTGACAATTGATAGGCAATGACACCTCCCAATGAGATGGAGAGCTATAACAAATGTGATGTTCTACATGGGTGATAAAATTAACATTAATGGTCCCATCTTAGCTACCAAACTACTTTTTTGACATGGACCACATAATCTATCTTGGGTAGTGAGCATTAAGAGTAATAAAGTGACTTTATCTCGCTATGAGTTTTATCTAATTAAATTTTCAATTATATGTATCTACATTCTTCATGTTAGAGATTTTTTTTAATGGAACAAGATATTCTAAAGTTAAAATTATAAAATTATCAAAATTTCTCAAATAAATCACTTCATTATACATCCATTCTAACTCATATATGATATGTATTTTACTCTCTATTACATCTCCAAATTGACGAGATTTGAATTGCATGGAATTGTTATTCCACAGTTTGCACTACCCTCTTTTAAAGGATTTGTGGCCATCAACTAGCAAAAATCAACCATAATTCATACACAACCTTTTCAAGAGAGCTTAGTATCTTCCAAGTCCCCTACTAACATCAAAGTGATGCCCTTCCACAAATCCTTACATTTGAAAATAGTTGTGTTATGTTACTAAGTGCAAGTGTGTACACAACCACAAGAAATCATAATGAAACCAAAATTCTATGGAATTATTCCACTCCTAGGAATTCAACTTAGTTAAAATTTTAAAATATGTAAAAGAAGTGCATAAACAAATTTTAATACTCTAGATTAAGTTTTAAATTTTTTTCTTTAACTTTATAAAATTTTGTTGAAAGCCCATGATCCCTTACATGTTCATGAGGTGGATTTCAAACAATGCTTAAAAATGGTCCCTTGTTATCCTTCATCCTCTTACTTAGTAATTTTTGATATATTTATTTCTTAGGAGAACCTCCATTGTGAGGATGGTAGCATTGTTAATAACAAGATATTTGGTTGTACCAACTTATTTGAGCAATAGCATAAAATTATCTTAGACAATATTGGCCCTAATTTACATAAAGAATATATTGAAGCAATTGATTCAAGATCTATTAGGTCTCTCATAAGAAAATACTCTATTTATATGCAAATCTATAGATATTGAACTAATATGCAAGTAATGAATAATCACTCTATAAACATCTTCCTCAAGAAAATTGTCAAGGACATCATATTTTTTGTTTTAAATATTCCTTATTGGTTATTTGGATGAAGATAAATGGATTCATAACAACTAGATTTATATTAAAAAGAATTAAATTATTCTCTGGGAGAGTATGTAAAGAGTACAAATTCAACTAGCAAGCCATCTTTATAAATATTTGCTTTGACAATGCTTGTGATGGAATTAAAAGAAATTTTTCATTCAAGCCATTATCAATATTATTTTCTTTGCACCCAACTTCTTCTATCTCGTTAGGATATTATTAATTGCATCTTGTGATTTCCTTCTTGTTAACAACATGCAATATGAGGATTATAGTATATTTAGATCTATCTTTAAAGGATAAGATTTGCTCCAAGTTTATGTTTGAATTGTAAAATGATTTAGATATCTCATTCCTAATTCTATGTCACAAATATAATTCAAAAGAGGTTTTCCCATTAGGTTATGATCCCAAAAATCTTGTCAATGATAATTTTGGATATTCAAAATTGAATTCTAAAACTATAGAGAGTACACTTAAAACCTAAACCTTGGAATCTATATTTTTTTGGAGCAACAATACTCATGATAAGAGTGTAGGAAATAGTAGACTAATTGAGTAGAGTAGTAAACTCTTCTATACTCCTTAAGGGTCGACTATACCAAGGATGGTATTCTTATATATATTGATAGGGCATTTAAAGAGAAATAATGGAGCATACTTGATTACATAACTTAGAGGCAACCTTTATGCAAAATATACTGATTATTTATCTGCAAATATTTCTTACATAAGATTATTGGTCTTGCATACAAAAAACATATTTTATATAAAATTCATAGTAGGGTACACATGAGACTATATATACAAAAGAAATTATATTAACTCAGATTAATATCCTTATACTTTTCCTAACTCATATGTAAGTTGGAAACCCAACATACATAAATCTCTTACGATATGTTACATGTGATCTCTCAAAAAATTTAAACAAAAGTTCAAATTATTGAACTAGTTACAATCATACAACCTAACCTACATTAATCTACCATGAGGACTTAGTGTATATATCTTAATAAATAATTTTTTGATTCACAAATGAGGAGTTGCTCCTTAGTTTAACATGGAAAAACACTGATAAATTAAAAAAAACAACCCGTACTACATCTAAAATCTTACCAATTGAGATACAATTTCATTCAAATGGAATACAAAACTCAAAAAAATCAATTGTACATATCTACATCAATAATCAATATTTTCTCAAAGAAATTTCCATTATTATTCAAAATATTAAACACTTTGGAAAGATTAGAGAATTACTATGATAATCAACTAATTATAAATAACATGTTAATCCTAGAGACCTTTTCATTGTCCACTAAAACTCTTTGTTAATTATAGAGATATCTACACCATGGAGAGGATTCCTCTAGAGAACAAGTATTTGGTAATTTTTTTAAAAAAATAAGAGTGATTTTTATGAAAGAGTTTGGGTTTAAATGGTTGAATGCAATTGATGAGTTGGAAGTGTAAAATAAGGGATGATATTAACGCACTGTCGACTTTGGTAAATAGATATGGCTTCAAATTTGCCATAATAGAAGCCCCTTTAATTATTCATAGTTGAGGACAACTTATATTCAAATTCTTAATATTCGTAACCAAATCCAAATGACATATTATTAACCTATACCACAATATCAAATTTCACACCACAAAAACTAAAGGGAATTAACTAATTAACTCGCTTTGGCATTTGAAAAGAGACTTATTTTTACTTACACCGTAAGCAGCCTGAGAACTACGACGGCAAATAACGAAGATGAGTGTATCGTTAGTTCTTATGAAGTCAAGTTAGACCTACAAAATGTCGTAAACGCCCTCCTTCCGAGATCTCACGACTCATCTGCGAAGAACGAAGATGAGTGTTTCGTTTTCTGATAAAGTCAAGACAGACCTAAAAAATGTCGTAAAGAACTTGATTCTAAAATTCAATTCTTCTACTCAACCCTCGTATCGTCATTTTGTTTTCTATACACCTATGAAACCAACGCGAAGATTTCAAAACGTCTCTACTAGTTCTATTATAAAAGCGATGTCTAGTAAGCTTGGAAAGGCAAGAAGTTTTGTTATGGTGAAGCAGCATACGATGAGCAATATGAAGTTCCGAATTGCAGAAGAAACTAGAAATTTGCAAAATGTTCAAGAAATGGTAGACGATTCCGCATATGGTGTTTCTGGAAAATCTCAGTTTATGTGAAATTGCCAAATGTATTGGGAGATTTGAGGGACTGCTATCGTGAGCGAGGTGTCAGCTATTGGCTGTAAATTTAGGCCGAGAAATCACTAAGGTTATTCTGTTGAATGATCCTCAAATCAAAGGTATATTCTATAATGGCTCTCTTTGTTTAGATTTTATACATCCGTTAAGTATCCTAAGGTGCTTATTCTAAAATAAATATATTTTTTCTTGGATAGTGGAGCTCTCGATAATGTGATTTTGTAGAATTCAAAATAGAGCCTATTCCTGATCAGAAGCTGTTGAGATAACACCAGAAAAGAAAGTAGAGCAATTTCAACAAAACACATGTAATCATGCACAGTCTTGTATTTTGCAGACTTTAAATGTATCTTTTATTGATGCTTATATATAAAAAAGAATTACATTACTGCAGAATGCAGGTCTCAAACAGCTTGAAGAATCAGCTACAACTAAAGATCTATCCATGCAAAATACATGCATTAATCTATGCATCCAATTCGGTAGTGAAAGCCAAGTTATTAACAGTTATCAAGAATGAAACTAATTGTCTTAACTCTTAACAGAGCGATTAAATATGCAACATGCAAAACAATTAAAATACTAGAACTTAAAATTGTGCATGTTTCAAAGTCGGTAGAACAAAGAAACAACTGACTGTCTAGCATCAGTTATCAACATACTCCCCCTTGATGCTGAGAGGGCTCATGATCTTATCTCTGAGTGTCAAAAACTGATCTTTCACAACAGCCTTGGTGAAGATATCCGCTAACTGTTCCTTCGTGTTGATGTACTTTAATTCTACGGCCTTCTTCTGCACCAAATCTCGAATAAAATGATGTTTTAAATCAAAATGCTTTGTCCTGCTGTGATGGACTGGATTTTTGGCCAATTTGATGGCACTAATGTTATCACAAAAAATCACTGTAGGCTGAACCTGTATCTCTCCAATTTCTTCAAGAAGTTTTCTAAGCCATAATGCTTGTGTACCTACTGAGGTGACTGCAACATACTCTGCTTCCGTAGAAGAAAGGGCAACAATACTTTGCTTCTTTGAGCTCCAAGTAAACAAACCCGAACCGAAAGAAAAGCAATTACCAGATGTAGACTTTCGGTCATCCAAACTACCTCCCCAATCAGAATCACTAAAACCAACAAGATTGAACCTTTTAGAAGTGTAGTAATGAATACCAAAATCTAGAGTGCCTCTCACATACCTCAAAATTCTCTTGGCTGCCTTCATATGTATTTCAGATGGCTCTGTCATATACCTTGAAACAAGTGAAACTGAATAAGCAATATCAGGTCTTGTGTGAGTTAGAAACATCAAACTTCCAACAATACTCCTATAAGTTGTCTCATCAACTATTTCAGCACCATCATCTCTACATAACACAACTCCATGAGCAACTGGAGTGGAGCAAGGTTTACAATCAACCATATCAAATTTCTTCAACATATCATTGGCATACTTTGTTTGACAAATGAAAATTTCATTCTCACTTTGACAAACCTCCATTCCTAAAAAATATTTCATGAGACCTAAATCTTTCATCTCAAATTCATTCATCATAGTAGTTTTGAATTCATCCTTCATCTTATAACTACTACCCATATACAACAAATCATCAACGTACAAACTTACAATAAGAATATCATTACCTTCATGTTTGTAGTAAAGGGTAGGTTCACTCTTACTTCTTTGAAATCCATTCTTCTAAAAAATCCATCAATCCTAGCATACCATGCTCGTGGTACTTGCTTGAGGCCATATAAAGCCTTCTCCAACTTGTAAACTTGATGTTCTTTTCCCGTACTTCAAAACCTTGTGGCTATTCCACATACACTTCTTCTTCTAAGTACCTATTTAAGAAGGCACTTTTCACATCCATATGATGAATGCTCCATTTCTTTTGAGCTGCTAATGAAATCAACACTCTGATGGTCTCTTGTATTGCAACTGGTGCAAATGTCTCTTCATAATCAATGCCATACTTCTGTGTGAAGCCTTTAGAAACTAATCTTGCCTTATGCCTTTCAACACTTCCATCACTATTATGCTTAGTCTTGTAGATCCATTTGGTGCCAATCTTCTTCTTATCATGTGGAAGCTCTGTAAGCTCCCAAGTATCATTCCTATGAATGGAATCCATCTCTTCTTTCATTGCTTGCATCCAAACCTCATTAGTACATGCTTCTTCAAAAGATGATGGTTCAAAATCAGCATTGGTAAGTAAAGCAAAATTAACTGTCTCACCTATTGGATTTTCTTCATGTACTTGATTTGCACTCCTTTGATAAATATCACTAAAACTTCTTACCTTCCTTCTGGAACTTGGATTTGAAGCTGGACTTGCAATTGGAATTGAACTTGGACTTGAAGAATTAGATGAGGGGCTATTTGGTGAATTTATAGCACTAGAAACATTAGTGGGTTGCTCATGATCAATATCATCATTCAAAATAGACTTTGATTTCTCCATATGGCCTTTTTGATGACCATAAACTCCCCCTTCATCAAAAATCACATCTCTTGAAACAATAAGCTTATTAGTGAGAGGATTATATAACCTGTAAGCTTTGCTTTCCTCACTATACCCAACAAAAATACTTGACTCACTTTTTGCATCTAACTTTTGTCTACTCTGATCAGGTACATGGACATAAGCCAAACAACCAAAAACTCTAAAATGATTAACATTAGGCCTTTTCTCATACCATGCTTCATAAGAAGTCATCTTCTTGAGTGCACTGGTGGGACTTCGATTGAGAATGTACACTGCTGTAGCAACTGCATCTCTACAATAAGAGTTACTCAATCCCTTGGTTTGTAACATGCTCCTTGCCATTTCTACCACAGTGCGGTTTTTCCTTTCAGCTACCCCATTCTGTTGAGGTGTGTATGCAGTGGTGAGTTGCCTCCTGATGCCATTCATATCACAATAATCTTTAAAGGCTCTTGAACAAAATTCACCTCCACGATCAATCTGTAAACACTTGATTTTGCACCCTTTCTCATTTTCCACAAGTGTTTTAAACCTCTTGAATGTATCAAGGGCTTCATCCTTAGCCTTCAAAAAATACACCCAACATTTTCGTGAGTAATCATCAATAAAAGTGATAAAATATGATGACTTACCCAAACTCTTTGATTGCATAGGACCACAAATATCAGAATGAACAAGTTGAAGGGGGTGATGGGCCCTCCATGCATTGCCTTTTGAAAACTTTTCCCTTGCATGCTTTCCTTTAGCACATCCTTCACAAACCTCCTTGTGCTCTTCAACCTTGGGCAAACCAGAAACTAGTGCTTGTGATGTCAGAAGCTTTAAACTATGAAAATTTAAATGGCCATACCTGAGATGCCACAACCAACTTGTATCCTCATATGCCATATTGGCAAGGCTACTGGTATGTTCACCAAATCTCAATGGGAACATCCTATTTTTTGTCATAGGCACAATTGTGACCACTCTATTTCCCTGATTCTTATCATAAATTGTACATTTCTTATTTTCAAAAACAACTCTGTAGTTCTTCTCACACAATTGTCCAACACTTAACAAATTATGTTTTAACTCAGGAGTGTAATAAATGTCTTTAACACTCTTCATACCTTCTTTTGTGTGGACCTCCATAGCTCCTTTTGCAGCAACCTGCAATGATTTATCATCACCAAGCTGAATCTTTGACTGAAAACTTTCATCCTTTGTTGAAAACAACTTTCCATTTCCTGACATATGGTTAGAGCATCCAGAATCTAGGTACCAAACATCTTTACTAGTATTTTCACCTTTAGCATAAGATAAAAATAAATTATCTGGAGGATTTTCATGGCTTTCTTGAGAATAATTAACACTATTACCTTCTTTTAATCTGCATTCTCTTTCAAAGTGGCCATACCTATTACAATGGTAGCATTGAACATTCCTTTTATCAAATCTGCCTCTACCTCTGCCTCTTGAACCACCTCTTCCTCTTGAACCACCTCTGCCTCTCCCTCTTGAATTATTCTGATTTTGACCTTTACTTTGTTCTTGATTGCTTTTGCTACTACTGCTGCCATCTTCATTCTTTGTGATATATACTTTGGAGGAAAAGGCTTTCTCAACACTTTCTCCAAAATAATCTTTTAGTCTTTCTTCATGTGACATCAAAGATCCAACGAGATGATCGAATTGAAGGGTTGTCAAATCCTTGCTTTCTTCCATGATTATGGCAACATGATTCCATCTCGGTGTGAGAGACCTCAACACCTTTTTTTATCACAACCTCATTGTTCACAATTTCTCCAAGTGTAGCCATCTTATTGACCACATCTTTTACTCTGACACAAAATTCACTTACACTTTTTGCTTCTTGCATCTTTAAATTCTCAAATTCTCTCTTCAATGTTTGTAGCTTAACAACTTGGACTTGGTCACTACCTTGGTAAGCTTCTTTTAGAGTCTTCCAGGCATCCTCAGCTGTCTTTGAACCTTCAATTCTTGGAAATAGACTCTTATCTAGAGCTATTTGAATATGAAACAATGCTTGATAATTCTTCTTCTTAGCCTCCTTCCTAGCTGTTCTTTCATTGGCTGTGAGGGTATTCCAATCAGCTGGCTCCTGGTAACCTGATTCAATAATCTCCCACAAATCTTTTCCTATCAAAAAAGTCATCATTTTTATGCACCAATAATCATACTCATTTCCATCAAATTCTGGAATGGGCAAGCTGTTAGAATTCGACATAATAATCTTTGGCGAAATTCCAGCTACTAGATCTTAAACCCAAAAGAAATACCTGCTCTGATACCAAATGTAGAATCTAAAACAGAGCCTTATTCCTGATCAGAAGGTTATAAAAGATAACAGCAGAAAAAGAAAGCAGAACAATTAACAAAACATACGAATCATGCACAGTTCTGTATTTTGCAAACTATTGAATTGTATCTTTATTGATGCTTATATAAAAAAGAATTACACTACTGCGTAGAATGCAGTGTCTAAAACAGCTTGAAGAACTCAGCTACAACTAAAAGATCTATCCATGCAAAATACATGCACTACTCTATGCGTCTAATTTGGCAGTGAAAGCCAAGTTATTAACAGTTGTCAAATATGAAACTAATTGTCTTAACTGACTGATTAAATATGCAGCATGCAAAACTATTACAATACTGAAACTAGAAATTGTGCATGTTTCAAAGTCGGTAGAACTGAGAACAACTGACCGTCTAGCATCAGTTATCATCAATTTCTATCAATTGTCTAGCTGGAAGGAAGAGACTAGATTTTCAGAATTTAAAAGATGGAAAGATGAAGCTGCAACAATTGGTTTTAAGTCAACCCTTACATCATTATATTGGATGATGTATGGTCCAGAGCAAATTTGAAAAATTACTATTTTAAGGGAATTGATACAAAAAATTTGTAACAACCAGAGACAATTCCGCTATCCGCACAAACCAGACTAACCAACTGTATCAGTTGCCATTGCTGTGGCCAAACGATGCGCTGTCACTATTTTGTTTCTGGGCTTTTGAACTGACACCAATCACAAGCACTGTAAATGCAAATATAGTAAAGGAGGTATAATTTCTTTTTTCCTTTAACTGTTTTCTTGTCCCAAGTTGAATGTTTCTCATAGAAGTTCCAATGCGTAGAAAATTTGTGCCTGCAACACAGATGAAAATGTTTATTTACATTAATCTACACCTCATTTGTATTATTTGCTGATAGTCTAAGCCACTGAGACATTTGTAACTGCAGTGCAGATACCTCCTACAAATTTCAAAGGCACCCGCTTCTTGGCTTTATACAGAACTAGAAGATGCGTTCGGATAGAGAATAAGATGGTCCGCTCCCACAAAATAGTAGAGAGTGTTTACTATCCTGAAAATGCGACGCTGAAATATAGAGGAATTTACATGGGATTTTACTCATGAAGTTGATCGGAACTTGTGCTTCCCGATAAGAGGTAAGAAAACAAGTCAATCATCAAGCCAATCCAGATTAAACTGTGCTTCCATAATTTCAACTCTTAGCTCAGGAAACCAAATATTCTTGGCCTGCAACCACTGCTTCCCAATCTTCCCATCACAGATAACCAGCTTTAGGTAACTATGTTCAGAAACACCTCTTGCTAACCTCATCAAACGAGAGCACTCTCTCATATAAAACTCAGTTTCTTCAGTTACCCTATTTCCTCTGGAAGTTCTTTCAGCCCCTCGCATAATGAGATGTCTAGACATTTCAACTGCCTAAGTTCCCTAATTAATCGTAGAAACTCTTTTAGGCCCTGTAATGCTGACAGCCTTAGCATTATTAGAGAGCTTATATTCCCAGGGTCATAAGGCAACCTTTGAAACACGTGGCAGTTGTGAATAGACCAGATCTGAAAAGAAGGAAAAGAAGAAACTAAGCTGATTCTCCTCCCAGTTGCTGGAATGATCGAGGTTAAAATACCGCAGCTTGATACTGTTGAATGTGGATGCATATTCAAACCCTTCGCAGAAGCCTGAAGGTGGCTTCTCTAAGTTCGATAGTGCATTGCTTTTTTTTTTTCTGAACTTCAATCGACCTCTCCAAGCGGACACTCTTGAGTTGAGTGAGTGAAGACAAAGCATCTAGACCTTCTATCGTTGCCATCTCTCCACCGTAATTGGATACCATGCGAAATTCTAGCTTCTCCATGGATTTCAGAAATAGGAGAAGAAAGAATTCACTTCAAGTAAAAGAGGTATAATTTTTTTGTTCCATTAATTTTGTATTGTGATTTGAACGATTCTACTAAAAAAATATCTAATACTGTAATCCTTATCCTTATTCGAAAACTAATTATCATTATCTGTTTTGAATATGGTGCTCGAAAAGTAATTCGGAATATGTACCGGATATGTTTTTTATCTAATCTAATTGGGAAAACATGGAAAACAAAATTTGTTAATGGTAACAAAATTTTCAGAATGATAGGAGACTTTCCTTTGTCTAATTAACAAGGGATTGTTTGGGCATTTGATTTTAATGAAATATGATGATTGATACTGGCCTTAAGTAATAAAACGAATCTTTAAGTAATTGAAACAGTTAATTCTGCACAATGGATAAAAAAATTTAAAATATCTTTCTTCCAAGTAACTAAATAGTTAGATCTAATATCGTATTGACCTAATTATAAAATTCTAGATAATTCCGAAGTTGAAAGTAGGTTCTGTCAATATTATGGCTTAAAGCACAGGTGCAAGCAGAATCTGGCGGCCTACCACTTCCTCTAAAGGTGATCGCAAGCAGTTTACACGTGGAACCACAATGAGGTTTAGCAGAGGGCAAAGAACAAGCTTTCTAAAGGAGAATCCATATCAGCCTATCACTAAAAAGGCCAACTTAGGTTGTTGGAGATCAGTATCGGTTCCTTAGATGATGTAGCCACGGAATGCTTCTTAGACTTAAGTTTCTTTCCAGAGGACAGGAAAATCTGTGCTGATGCACTGTTGGACATATGGGTGTATGTTCGAAGGACTTAAAAACAGAAACAGAGAAGAATATTTTTTCATTCTTATTATTTACAATGAATGTACAGGTTCATATACATCTCGAGATCCTACAATAATGCTGTGTGCGTTATCCATACAGCTACACAATCTACAGGATAGGAAAGTATCTGAAAACAGTTAAGGAAAAATCAGAAAGAATATCGCAACACTCCCCCTCAAGTTGGTGCATAGATGTCACACATGCCCAACTTGCCCAAAAATGTCGAGAACACTCGACTTGAAACTGCTTTGGTGAGAATATCAGCCAACTGATCCTCTGATCGAATCATAGGCAGCTCCACAATCTTCTCATCTAACTTCTCTTTAATGAAGAATCTGTCTACCTCCACATGCTTTGTACGATCATGTTGAACCGGATTATGAGCAATATCACAAGCTGCTTTATTGTCACAATATAGTTGAATTGGCCGCCTAGGCGGATAGCCCAAATCTATTAGGAGAAGTCTTAGCCACAACGCTTCACATACTCCAAGTGCCATACCTCTAAATTCTGCCTCTGCACTTGATCGTGCAACAACATTCTGTTTTTTGCTTCTCCATGTAACGAGATTACCTCCTACAAAGGTGAAATAACCTGAGGTAGAACGCCTGTCATCTACTGCTCCAGCCCAGTCAGCATCAGTATATGCATCAACATTTTGATAATCCTCCCTTTTAGTGAATAAAATTCCTTTTCCAGGAGCAGACTTCAAATACCTCAAAATGCGCATAACTGCATTCATATGTTGCTCTCCAGGATTATGCATAAACTGGCTAACAATACTCAATGCATAGGCAAGGTCCGGCCTTGTGTGTGCTAAGTACATCAATCTTCCTACAAGTCTCTGGTATCTTCCTTTATCAACTGGTACCTGATTAGACTCAATACATAACTTCAATCTTTCTTCCACTGGTGTATCAGCTGGTTGACATGCTGACATACCAGTTTCCTGTAACAAGTCTAAGGCATACTTTCTTTGAGACAAGAAAGATCCCTTTATCAGATCGAGACACTTCAATCCCAAGGAAATATTTTAAGGGACCGAGGTCTTTCATTTCAAATTCTCTGGACAAGTAAACCTGTAGAGCCTTCCTTTCTTCAGGATCATTTCCTGTAACCACCATGTCATCCACATACACAATAAGTACAGTGATCTTACCCTGTTGTTTCTTTAGGAATAAAGTGTGGTCTGAATTGCTTTGACGGTAACCAAAGGCTTTCATAGACTTTGTGAATCTTCCGAACCACGCCCTCGGAGATTGTTTCAATCCATATAGTGACTTTTGTAATCTGCACACCTTCTGACTATGTATTTCTGGTATCATGCATCCGGGTGGGAGTTCCATGTAGACTTCTTCGGACAACTCTCCATGTAGAAAGGCGTTCTTCACATCAAACTGTTGTAATGGCCAACCCAAGTTCGCAGCTAGAGACAACAAGACACGTACTGTATTGATTTTAGCTACAGGTGCAAATGTCTCTGTATAATCGATCCCATAGGTTTGGGTGTACCCTTTTGCCACCAGTCTCGCCTTAAAGCGTTCAATTGTACCATCTACTTTGTACTTCACAGTATAAACCCAACGACATCCAACTGATTTCTTTCCTGGTGGACGGTCAACAAGTTCCCAGGTTTTATTTTCCTGCAATGATTTCATCTCCTCATTCATAGCGGCTTTCCATCTTGGGTCAGCTAAGGCTTCCTGCACATTGTTAGGAATAGATACAGTAGATAACTGATTTACAAATGACTGATTTGATTCTGACAAACGATGGTTAGACACATAATGACTCATGGGATATCTAACTTTACTAGAAAATTCAGGTTCATATGTGGGTTTAGGGATACCTCTGGTGAGACGCTGTGGTAGCTGTTTTCTAGATGGTTCAGGAACATCCTCAGTAAGCGATTGGTGTGGTGTATTGGCTGCCTGTGGGGTGAGGGACTCAGACGAAGGTGGAGCCACAACTTCTATTTCCACAACTTCTGTTTCTGGGTGTTCATCACTATTTTGATCCAAGGTTATATCATACACCTCCAGTTCACCCACTTCTTGATTAATAGGTTCAGAGAGTTCCACTTCTTTAGAGATGTCTAAGTTACCCACATCTTCAGAGATGTGAACATCAACATCTTCAGAGATGTGATCATCATAGTGTAGAGTCTGAATTTCCTTCTGGTACTCCCCCTGAAGTTCAGGCTCAGAGGAAAAATACATCGAGTCTTCATGAAAAACTACATCCAATGTAATAAACATTCGTTGGGTTGGAGGATGATAGCATCGGTACCCCTTTTGATAAGTAGCATATCCTAGAAAGACACATCGCAGTGCTCGAGGAGATAACTTGTTGCGCTGATGCTTATGGAGGTGTACAAATGCTACACAACCAAAGACGTGAGGAGGTAAATTTGGTACAGCTGGAGCAACAACCGCCTCAGCGAGAGCCTGGGATGGTGTCTGGAAATCAATAGTGCTGGAGGGTACCCGGTTAATCAAATATGCTGCAGAGGTAAGTGCTTCACCCCAATAAGACAACGGCATATGGGCTTCTATCAACGAAGCACGGACAACCTCCAACAAGTGACAATTTTTTCTCTCAGCCACCCCGTTCTGCTGAGGTGTATTGGAACAAGTAGTTTGATGTATAATTCTGTGTGCTTCCAGATACTGCTGAAGTTCAGAACTCAAATATTCACCTCCATTGTCACTACGGAGAACCTTAACTTGTGCATTGTACTGAGTACGAACCATGTTATAAATTTTTTGAAATAACAAGTTCACTTCACTTTTAGACTTCATTAAGCACACCCAAGTCATTCTGGTACAATCATCAATAAAAGTAACAAACCAACGTGATCCACCCAATGTAGTGACTTTGGACGGACCCCAAACATCAGAATGTATGACCATAAAAGGAACTAGACTTTTATTCAAAGTTAATGGAAAAGAAGCACGATGGCTTTTTGCAAGTTCACAAACTTCACACCGGAAGCTAGAAACAACAAATTTTGCAAATAAACTAGGAAATAATTTCTTCAGGTAACCAAAGGAAGCATGCCCCAGACGTCGATGCCATAACCAGATTTCAGATTTATGCTTCTCCCCCTCAGAGTTATCCACCATTAGAGCTTGACGCAGTTTGTCCGAACTCTTTGACACCAAGTCCAAGTAATACAACTTCCCTCGCCTAACACCACAACCAATCGTTTGCCTCGTTCGGATGTCCTTAAACACACAAAAATCAGGCCAGAAAATTACAACACAAAGTAAAGCAGCGGTGATTTGGGAAACTGACAACAAATTGTAATCCAAAGATGGAACAACTAAAACAGAATCTAGATTCAAAGTATCAGTGAGAGGTAAGGGTCCTTCTCCGATAACTGGGGCCGAAGAGCCATTGGCAGTGGAAACAAATTTTTGTGAGGACGGTTTAAGAGATGAGACCTGTCTAGAATCAAACATCATATGATCCGTAGCACCGGAATCAATTATCCATGCACTATTAGAAACAAGTGCAGACATATTTAAAAACTTACCACCATTACCTGCCGCTGTTGCTAATGCTGAGATCTGTCCAGCAACATCATCCTCTGTCTTTGTTTCAACAAACGCAGCACTGGAGGTCTTTTTTGAATTCTTCTTCCGTGAATCGCGGCTACGATCCCACCATTCTGGATACCCCACAAGTTCAAAGCAGTGACTTTTGGTATGACCAGTTTGATTGCAATGGGTGCATTTGTAGGTGGATTTATCGGCACCATTAGTGATCTTAGGCGTGCTTTGAGAAGGCCGGTTCTGATTAGATCGGTTTTGGGTCACCATGGCTGAAGCTTCAGCCTTTTCTGGTTCTCCAATCATCGTTGTGCGTCGAACAGATTCACGGCGGACCAATGCATAACATGCTTCTAATTCAGGAATAGGATCCTTTCTCAAAATTTCACCGCGGACTTGTTCGAAGTCACCATCTAATCCAGCAAGAAAAATATGCACCCTTTGTCGCTGAACTGATTTTCGGTAAGATTCAACATCGTTCTCACTTTCCATGATCACCTTATCACGATGATCCAACTCACCAAAAATCTCGGTTAATTCTCCATAATACACAGAGAGTGTTCTGCCATTCTGTTTGGCAGAGAAAGCCCTCTGATTCAAGACAAATACCTGCAGTTCATCTGCTCCATCATAAAAAGCCTTAGAAAGGGCTTTCCAAATATCTCGAGCAGTGGGTAAGCGAATGTATCGCTTCATAATTTCTGGGGACATAGACATCAACAGCCATCTCTTGACCTTTTGATTGTCTGCATACCACTTCTCATATCCATCATCCTTCTCGGTAGGTGGCTGTGAATTACCACAAATGAAAGAGAGTTTCTCCTTCTCAGCAATATGCATCTCCATGATTTGAGACCACAGATCATAGTTTGTTTCATCGAGTACAATCCCTGCATTGAAGGATGAACCTTCGGATTGAATAATAATGGGAGCAGATGGCTGAGATACTTTCAAATCTGAATCGCCCATGGTTCAATGAAGGGGAAACAAATGATTCAAATTTCGTAGCTCTGATACCAACTTAAAAACAGAAACAGAGAAGAATATTTTTTCATTCTTATTATTTACAATGAATGTACAGGTTCATATACATCTCGAGATCCTACAATCATGCTGTGTGCGTTATCCATACAGCTACACAATCTACAGGATAGGAAAGTATCCGAAAACAGTTAAGGAAAAATCAGAAAGAATATCGCAACACTCCCCCTCAAGTTGGTGCATAGATGTCACACATGCCCAACTTGCCCAAAAATGTCGAGAACACTCGACTTGAAACTGCTTTGGTGAGAATATCGGCCAACTGATCCTCTGATCGAATCGTAGGCAGCTCCACAATCTTCTCATCTAACTTCTCTTTAATGAAGAATCTGTCTACCTCCACATGCTTTGTACGATCATGTTGAACCGGATTATGAGCAATATCACAAGCTGCTTTATTGTCACAATATAGTTGAATTGGCCGCCTAGGCGGATAGCCCAAATCTATTAGGAGAAGTCTTAGCCACAACGCTTCACATACTCCAAGTGCCATACCTCTAAATTGAAAGTTGCAGTGGCATGATGCTTTTTCCATCATACCGAGTAGATTCCAGTTGAATCTGACCCAAGGTACTTGCCTTTCCATTCCCATATTCGGTTTTCTTTTATAATAATTAAACCACAGTCTGACGTAGTAGCACTTATCAGGAGCAGAGTAGCAATCTCACATGAAAATGCCTCGGAGCTGTACTTTTCTCAGCATGATGTAATGCGCGAACTGGCCTTGTATTTGGTATGCCAAGACGGTGTCGTCCACAGGAAGAGGTTTCTGAGGGATAGGAAAGAGCATAGTTTTCGAGCGAAACGGGAGTTGCTTAATTATAGATCATTTGATGTTCGACTGGTCTACATTCACGCAGGTATATTAATCCAAAAATCTCTTCCTAATTTAGTATCAACCTTTTTGTCCAAATTTCTATTAAATATTAGCTATAATTTTTCATATTTACATCATTGATTTCGTCAACTTAGTTGCAATGTGTATCAAACTATTTCTATTTGACACGAAAATCTAGTGGTATAATTTAATATTCTTGTCACTTGTTTACGGTATAGAGTAAACAGCCTATGCAAACTATTAAAAATTTCTGGATGTATTCCGTGCTTTTGTCATACTATCTCATTAGTAGGATTACGAAGCACTACTGCTATCAGTCACAGAGAAACATTAAGCACTCATTTCCACTTGCATTTTTGCTGGATTAAACTTCCAAATGATGAGAATTTAACACAAATAAATAGCATTCATATCAAAAAGCTCAAAGATCTAATTCGACTTCCTGTCTGATGTACTCATGCAGGTCCTATGGAGGCATGTTGAATTTCTCTCAGACTGACGCCGTGTTGCTCTCTTTACTTGAAGTGAATACTTTCTTTTCCCTATTTCTGAGGTCCATGAAGAATCTAAAATTTCTCATGGTACTCAATTACGGTAGAGAGAGGGCAACAACAGAAGGTCTAGATGTTTTGTCTTCACACACTCAACTCAAGAGTGTCTGCTTGGAGAGGTTGATTGCACCTCCTTTTCAGAAACAAAACAAAGAACTATCGAACTTAGAGAAGCTATCTTTTAAGTTTTTGCGAAAGATCTGAATATCCATCCACATTCAACAGCATCATACTGCGGGATTTTAACCATGATCAGTCTAGCAAGTTGGACGAGGTGCCGATTAGTTTCTCTTATCTGCCTTCTGTTCAGATGTGGTCTATTAGCAACTGCCACCTGGTTCAAAGGTTACCTTATGAGCTTGGGAATAAGAGCTCTCTGAGAATGCCAAGGTTATCAGCGTTACCAGGCCTAGAAGAGTTTCCACGATTAATTAAGAAACTTGAGCAATTGGAATATCTAGACGTCTCAATCTGCGAGAGGCTGAGAGAGCATCCAGAGGAAATAGGGCAACTAAAGAACTTGAGTTTGATATGAGAGAGTGTTCTCATTTGATGAGGTTACCAAGAGCTGTTTATGAACTTAGTTCTCTCAAGCTAGTTACCTGTGACTGGAAGATTGTGAAGCATTGGTAGCCGGCCAAGAACATTTGTTTTCCAGAGCTTATAGTTGAAACTGTGGAAGCACAGTTTAATCCGGATCGGCTTAATGATTGACTTCTTTTCTTACCTCTCATCGGGAAGCACAAGTTCCAATCGACTTCACAAGTAAAATCCCATGTAAATTCCTCTGTATTTGCATTCTATAGTTATCATGAATTTTCATCGCATTTTCAGGACAGTAAACACTCTTTACTATTTTATGCGAGCAGACCAGCTTATTCCCCATTCACAGGCATTTCTTTGTTTTGTATAAAGCCTCGAAGTGTGGCCCTGTAAATTTGTAGGAGGTATCTGCACTGCAGTTACATCGATCTCAGTCGCTTAGACTGTCAGCAAATAATACAAATGCAGAGTAGACTAATCTAAATATATTTTTTCAGTTTATGTTGTAGGCACAAATTTGCCACCCATTGCATCTCTTATGAGAAAATTTAACGTGGCACAAGAAAATGAAGGTATTTGATACATCAGCCATATTGTAAAAGAAATCTAAAAATCATAAGCATAACCTTTTCATGCATATCAACAATGAAAAAGATCTCGAATTGAATAAATGCCTGAGCGTTCTATCCACGACTAAGAAACATAAAGCTTTTCAGGCACAAATAATAAACACATCCACTCGTAAACCCAACCTGTTCTTTAAACCAAAGAGAAAAATATGACAGAAGGTAAAAAGAACTACTTACAGTTCTGACCATTACCACTGAGACAGTCATGAGAAATAGAATCATTCATTAATTTCCAGCGAAGACCTAGTTTGAAAATTCTGCATTAATTCTAAGAATATAACTATTACACAACATTTTTTAGGCTTACACAAAACAACACAAAGGCAAATTATTAATAAAGTCCGCAGCCTCTAAAAGAGAACTGAACGTAGCATTTGAAAAAAACTAAACATGAAAGAGAAAGAGAACTCAAAAAGACCTTTAAGAACCAATATGCACCTTCAGAAACTTACGTTTCTTTTTAGATTTCAATTATTTGATATAAGTGCATATTACTATTATATTATAGCGAAAAACTACATAGCTAATTTCCCATCACATTAAGTCTTAGAGGAAAGATAATGTAATTTGCAGATCTAAATAAATTTTGGCAGCACAACAGTACATAAATTAACACTTTAAAAACATGAAAGAAGAAGAATAATAGAATAAAAGATACAAGAGAAGAAACATCAATATATGTGAGTAAAATTCTTTTAGATAAGAAAACTCACTCCAAACCATCAAACCAATATATTAATTTGCAACAAATATTTTTACAATACACTTCCAGGCTCTAAGCCTTAGCATGGAGATTTACATCTTGCTCTTTTTTAGAGGAAATCTTACAGCATAACGCTACAATAAAAACTTCTCCTCACAACTCCTCAAGTAAACTCTCATATTTATAGAGCACCAAGATATAGGTTTAAAAAATCACCCTCAATCTTCTACAAATCCAATATTTGCAAAACTCAAAAAGTATGATTTAAAATCAACAAGCTAAGTCAAAATAGTAGGTGCCTGCATCCAAGAAAAACATTTTATCCAATCCAATCTATATCTTATCCATATCTAGAGTGCCTAAAATAGATAAAGCTAAAAATTGTTTTCTTCCTCTTTAGTTTTGATATAGTAATAGCTAATTGATACTCCCAAGTCAATATAGGAAATTGCCAAAACCATTTTTCACCAATACGGAAGCATGAGACATCATCCTCCTATAAAGAAGGATCTCCTAAAGTGGGTGCCAACTTTCAAAAAATGGGGATCTCACCATATGTCATCACCTTTCATGTAGGATGCCATCTCAACAATAGGACCTGCAATGTGAATGGAAACTACTTGTAAGTTTGGAGGATTTGGTGTTGTCATTGATGTCAATTGGTTGATGGATGAAGTGTTGATAGAGTTGTTTGGTTGTGCATGTATAGTTAGGATATTGAAGAAGTGTTGTGAGTACATGAAGCTATCCTTATGATGTAGTGTCTAGAGATGATGTGAGATGTTGAGATAAGCTAAGATAATGTCTTTGGTGCCTAGTTTCCAAGTGTTTTTGAGAAAATTTGAAGAAAAGAGAAAATAGGGTGATGAAGGTGTGTTCAGAGGATCAAAATATGCTTTGGGATGTGCTCCACATTTCTTTCATATTAATACTAAGCCTATCTGGTTTTGATATGTTGATCAAAGGTGTTTAGAGATTCTATATCTAGAATTTGTGTGATTCTTGATCAATGTGTAGAGAGAGATATGTTCACCAGTGCATGAATTAGGTTTGTAGTGTTGTTTACATGGTGTCTGGGAGAAATGTATTTTCTCTGCGTTTCTCCATAGTTGTGTTTTAGGTCTTACAAATCTAAAGGTGTATTGATGGTGTTGGTAGTCTACATTGTTCAGAAGGGTTTGAGTTTTGAGCTACAATTTTTTTTTTGAAACAAAGACAAAGGGAACAAAATGTTCACATCAAGTTCACCAAAATGTAACAGAGAGGATCCGTTACTCCCGAGTTTCTAGGATAGGGAAGATTCTATAGGTAGTGGATGGCTCTAGGCTACCTCAAGGATAAAACCTCAAGTGCCAAGGTGGCTGATAAAGGAAAGACTAAACTATGTTTTTGGGTTTTCTAAATTTTTATGATAGAGAAATTTTGAAGTTAGGTGAATAGACCTCAAAGGTCTTGGGAGACAGGCTGAAAATATTTGAACTAAAGGACATAAACATAGACCAAGGATGATAGTGTGAAACATTGGCGCCTTTGTGGCATACTGGCTTCTCATACAAACTAGAAGTAGAGTTTGCTACCAAAGACACTTAGGACTTCCTAACTACCTGAATGCTAAAGTCTAATAGTTTTAACTGAACTAAATAGAATGCAAAAAATGTAAATACAACAAGAAGAATACTTAAATGAAGATAAATTAATTACTACACAAAATTATGAGTAGTTGAAGAAAAGGGATTAGCTTATGGTAAGTTTAGTCTCCCGAGAGCTCCTCATGGATAAACCCACACACATGGAAACATAAAAAGTGTTGCGGCTACTTTTCAGGGCTTTCCTTTAATCAAACCCTACCTTTGGTGTTTCCACCTCCATGGATAGAGAAATAGACAATGATATAGAAATATAGCTAAAGAAGTGACAACACAAGACATATAATATGAAAGATAACAAGTATTCTAGTCAATAAGAATGATAACACTATGAAATTAAATTTTACCCTCCCTCCAATGAGCTTGGTGAATCTGAGATGAAGACTAGTGCCTTGAAGCTTTAGATGGTCATGCAAGAACATGGAGTAGAGAGCTTGAACCTACAAGAGTGGAAGGTGTAGAGCTACATGAAGAGAGATAGAATGAATAGAATATGAGAATGAAGTGTTATGATGAGAGAGTGGTAGAGTGAACTTGCAAGATTGGAATAGAATGTGAAGGAGATGGGAAAAAATAGTCCAATTATATGCCAAAGAGCCATTTGCGGGCATGCTTGTGATTGTAGAGGTGTTACACTTCATGACTAGGTGACAGTGAAACATCCCAATGACCACATGATCAAGAATCATGTCAAAACATTCACACGACACACATACATCTATAGAATACGAAAGTGTCCTAGATAAAAGTTCCCCCACCTATCAAAAATGTCAAGGCAATGACAAAAAATGAAAGCTAGGAGGAAGGGTTTTTGCATTATTGTCTTATTAAGCTAAAGTAAAGGTTAATGTTATTTGAAATTGTATAAGGGTTCATTTTTTTACGCCATAACAATTGGATAGACCCACAATGTATAGTATGGAATACATTTCACTTCTCTTCTTGATTATCTAATTGACCTAAAATACCCTTTTGGAGAAGAGGAAGGACCCCATTGTAGTATGGTATGCATTGTAGTCATTTTCCTATCCATCTCCTTGAAGAACTCAATTTATACCTTCTCCTATATGGATGTGAATTTATTTCTAGATGAAATTTATATCCATAACCCTTAGTTTATCCTACACTTTCACATGATATTCAATTAAATGTCTCTCTTAGAAATTTTATAAGAGATGCTAGTAGTGGGCTAGTGTTTTCTCCAATTCCACTAGTTATTGTCAACAACCCTATTCCAAAGATTGATACCTTTATTCAATATATATATATATTTATTTTATTTCTTGAAATTTCTTATATAAGATGTTTACATATACTAAAAATCTCTTATATATGTTTTATTTTCTTAAATAACTTATATAATATATTTACATATATTATAAACATCTTATATAAGATGTTTGCATACATAGGATATGCCTTTGTATATACATATATTTGAAAGTCAAATATACTTCAATATAGATAAATCTATAGATTTGTAGGTGCTAGATCTTTATAAGCCATTTAAATTTGAAAACCATATTTAGAATAAGTGAACATATCTTATACAAAATGTAAACATGTTTATTTGTTAATTCAATTTTCTTATTTAACCATTATTAGTTTCTCTTATATAAGATGCTTTCATAATTTCTAAATATTTTATTTTCATCCTTAATGATCTTATCTTATTTTAGTTGTAATTATCCTATTTACCTTTGCTTTTGTTTATATGTTTAATTAGTCAATAGGCTAGATATGTGTGAACTTTGGTCAGAATTTTGATCAACCTTTCAGCAATCAGGAAAAAGGTGGCAGGTGTTTTTTAATTTAAAAAAAAAGTGTTTCACACACGTTGGGAAGAAGGTGGCAGATTTTTTGCCACGTGGATAGAGAAGGCCAACAAAATTAAATGCTGGTTGGCATCAACATTTATTGTTGTATGGTTTTCATGTACTAGCGATGGTTGTAATGACACCTACTATTTAAAACCTTGAGAAACATAGTGAATGTCTGCACAATTTTTTATAAGGCATTGTTGGGTCTCGTTCTATTCATGAGCGATGAGGGTAAGCTTCTGTGAAGGTGTAAGTTCAATCAAGCATTGTCCAGCTTTTGTGAAGGTGGTTGGAGGTTATTTTGTGTTTTTTACATGGGGCAATGGTTGCAAAAGCAATACAAAAGAGTTGCCTATGATAATTTTTTGCCCATTTTTTGTAGGCATTCGAGAAACAATGCAATAGAGAGAAAGCAAGTAGGAAGAGGTGCATTTGAAGCAAGTGGGAAGAGGTGCATATTGAAAAAACCATTTGTGATATTGTTTCATTTATGGTTTGTGGTTTGTGGTAGGCTATATTGTTTCATTTCTAATAAAGTAATGTTGATTGTTTCAATTTTCGATAAGATGTTGTTGAGAAAAGACTATATTGTTTGTAAAAATGAATATTGTTTCATTTATGGTTTGTGTTTTGTGGCTATGGTTTGCATGGGTTTGTTACTATGAATTTTTTTGTTTTGTGAGTTTCTCCATCTAGGTCATTGTTGAAACCAATATTGTTTGATTTATGGCTTTTGTTTTGTGGTTATGGTTGCAAGGGAATAAAATAGTTAATGTTAAACACTTTATGTTGATTTCCATTAGGCATTATTGATTGTTGTTCTGTAGCCTAGGCTATATTGTTTCATTTTCCATAAGGTGCTATTGAAAAGGCTATATTGTTTTAATTTTTGATAAGTTACTATTGAAAAAAGAGTATATTTTTGCATGGGATTGTTATTATGAATTTTTGTGTTTTGTGGGTTTTTCCATCTGGGCTGTTGTTGAAACCAATATTATTTGATTTATGGATTCCATTTTGTAGCTATGGTTGCAACGCAATAAAATAGTTAATGTTATACAATTTTTGTTGATTTTCATGAGGCATTGTTGATTGTTGTTGTCTAGCTTAGGCTATATTGTCTCATTTTTGATAAGGTGTTGTTCAAAAGGCTATATTGTTTCAATTTTCAATAAGGTGTTGTTGAGAAAAGACTATATTGTTTGTTAAAACAATTATTGTTTCGTTTATGGTTTGCATTTCATGGCTATGGTTTTGCATGGGTTTGTCACTGTGAATTTTTGTGTTTTGTGGGTTTCTCCATCTGGGTTGTTGTTGAAATGAATATTTTTTGATTTATGGCTTGCGATTTGTGGCTATGGTTGCAACTCAATAAAATAATTAATGTTATACAGTTTATGTTGATTTCCATAGGGTATTGTTAATTTTTGTTCTCTAGCTTAGGATATATTGTTTCATTTTCGATAAGGTTCTGTTGAAAAGGCTATATTGTTATATTTTCGATAAGGTGTTGTTGAGAATATACTATATTTTTGCATGGGTTTGTTACTATGCATTTTTCTATTTTGTTGGTTATTCCATCTGGGTCGTTGTCGAAACCAATATTGTTTGATTTATGGCTTCCGTTTTGTGGCTATGGTTGCAACACAATAAAATAGTTAATGTTACATAGTTTATGTCAATTGTTGTTCTCTAGCTTAGGATATATTACTTCATTTTTGGCTATACCATTTTGTGGCTATGGTTGCAATGCAATATAATAGTTAATGTTATACATTTTTTGTTGATTTCTATGAGGTATTGTTGATTGTTGTTGTCTAGATTAGGCTATATTGTCTTATTTTCGATAAGGTGATGTTCAAAAGGCTATATTGTTTCAATTTTTGATAAGGTGTTGTTGAGAAAAGACTATATTGTTTGTTAAAACCAATATTATTTCGTTTATAGTTTGTATTTTGTGGGTATGGTTTTGCATGGGTTTGTCACTGTGATTTTTGTGTTTTGTGGGTTTCTCCATTTGGGTCACTGTTGAAACAAATATTGTTTGATTTACGGCTTGTGTTTTGTGGCTATGGTTGCAACTCAATAAAATAGTTAATGTTATACAATTTATGTTGATTTCCATAGGGTATTGTTGATTGTTTCTCTCTAGCTTAGGCTATATTATTTCATTTTCAATAAGGTTTTGTTGAAAAGGCTATATTGTTCCATTTTCAATAAGGTGCTGTTGAGAAAAGACTATTTTTGCATGGGTTTGTTATTGTGCATTTTTCTATTTTGTCAGTCTTTCCATTTGGGTTGTTGTTGAAACCAATATTGTTTGATTTATGGTTTCCATTTTGTGACTATGGTTGCAACACAATAAAATAGTTAATGTTATACAATTTATGTTGATTGTTGTTCTCTAGCTTAGGATATATTGTTTCACTTTCGATAAGGTGTTGTTGAAAAGGCTATATTGTTTCAACTTTTGATAAGGTAGTGTTGAGAAAAGACTATGTTTTTGCATGGGTTTGTAACTATGATTTTTTGTGTTTTGTGGGTTTTCCCATCTAGGTCGGTGTTGAAGCCAATTTTATTTTGTGGCTATGGTTGCAACACAGTAAAATAGTTAATGTTATACAATTTATGTTCATTTCCATAAGGCATTGTTGATTGTTGTTGTCTAGCTTAGCCTATATTGTTTCATTTTCGATAACATGCTATTGAAAGGCTATATTATTTCAATTTTCAATAAGGTGTTGCTAAGAAAAGACTATATGTTTTGTTAAAACCAATATTGTTTCATTTATGGTACACGTTTTGTGGCTATGGTTTTGCATGGGTTTTCCAGTGTGAATTTTTGTGTTTTGTGTGTTTCTCCATCTGGGTGGTTGTTGAAACCAATATTGTTTGATTTATGGCTTGTGTTTTGAGGCTATGGTTGCAACTCAATAAAATAGTTAATGCTATACAATTTATGTTGATTTCCATAGGGATTTGTTGATTGTTGTTCTCTAGCTTAGGCTATATTGTTTCATTTTTGATAAGGTTCTGTTGAAAAGGCTATATTGTTCCATTTTTGATAGGGTGCTATTAAGAAAAGACTATATTTTGGATGGGTTTGTCACTGTGCATTTTTGTGTTTTGTGGGTTTTCCCATCTGTGTCGCTGTTAAAACCAATATTGTTTGATTTATGGTTTCCATTTTGTGGCTATGGTTGCAATGCAATAAAATAGCTAATGTTATATAATTTATGTTGATTTCCATAGGAAATTGTTGATTGTTGTTCTCTAGCTTATGCTATATTGTTTCATTTTCCATAAGGTGTTGTTGTGAGCACCCCTAAATCTGTAAATGATCAATCTCCAACACTCATTAGTGGGGTCAGTTTATGCACATACAAATCTATGAATACTCCTATGAAATAACATATCATACCTCACAAGCAAACTAATTGAAAGCATAAAAGAAGCATGATATGCACCTATCTCATAGTGGATTGGTGCTTCTGTGGAAAGAAGCCCTTTCCCAATCCCTGATAAGCCATTGATAAAGATAATAATGGGAAAATTTATCTCTCAATATGGAGAGAGTAACTTTGCATGAAAATTGTGGATGGATTGTTGAAGAATGAGCCTTCTATTTATAGAATCTCAAGTTGAAAGAGTGCCCAAAAGAGAGCAATGTGGGATAAAGATTTAGCCAATAAGAAGGAGCTACTTGTCACCTTGTGAGTGGATGGAGGATGTACAAGTTTTGGTCAATGTGCCAAATAGGATTAGTTGGCCTTTTCAAATTCAACTTTGGCTTGTTGGAGGGAGAAAAAAAGACTTAAATGCCAAGTGGGGGACATGTAAGAGGGGAGTTAATGCCACGTTGGAAGGGACAAGTCAATTTGTTTTGAAATTCAAACTTGAGGGAATATTCTCCAAAGATTCCTTGTTGAGGGAAAATGAGGAATTTATAAATGAATTAAAATTCCTTATTTGTGCAAGTGGGAAAAGCTAGAGGATGTGATGGGTGATTAGATTAGATTAATTTAAATGATGTTAGGTGATTTTGACCCATTTGACTTTAGATTTAAGGATTTAAACTAAATCAAAGGGAGATGAAAGATGATTTCATATTTAATTAAATAAAGGTTTGATTTATTTAATTAAAAGGATGATGATAAGCTTAAATTAAATAAAGTTAACTTATTCAATTTAAATGAATGACCTTGGGAGATTGAATTTAATGAACTTGATTTACCTGATGAATGGATAAATGTGAATGATGCTAATTTCGTATGTCTACATTTTTCCCCTCTTTGAAGCAATGTACTTGCTTTGTTGGTTCAAAGAATAAGCTTGCCGTGATCAAAAATTTAAAAAATTTATGATTTTTTCGGATGCCCTAGTGGAAAGTACACTATTAAATTTCCCCCTCAAGAGATTAAGCGAAAATATTTGATTTGAGGGTCGATCTCATGATAAAGAGGTTCAAAATGGATGGTTATGATAATGATGAAAATAAGATGATTTTAAGATGCTTAGAATAACCAATCTATATTATTCTAAACAACTTAAAATGATGATATGATGCATGTGAGATGGATGATGTGATATGCTATGATAATGATATTTATGTATGTTGATGATTTGTGGATGTAAGATGGATGCATTGGTGATGTTATGTTAGCACGAAGAGAAGAAAGAAGAAATGAGATGATGACAAGAGGATCCAATAAGCCAACTTTGTGCTGAGATGATGATGAGAAATGGATGATTTGCTTATCAAGAGGTGGGATTTTAAAAGGGTCACTTACCTTATGTTTGATAACACACATAAGTATGATGGATCAAGGTATAAAGAACCAAGATGGCGTTGCACTTAGTGTGATGGAATTTGACTCAACAATCAGATAGGAATACTCATGTTCACACCTGGCATACGGAAACCTTCCTAGGATGCACTTCAGAAGTTTCAAATATCTCAGACCACAATCATGGAAAGGCATAACCTATCAATGTAATAGTCAACAAGCTGCCCAAAACACCCTCCATACATATCTAACAAAGCAAGTATTCACCAAGTTATATTACAAGAACGTCCAACAAGCACAATAGACAAAAGATAATGATCATTGCCCCATTCCTATGTCTCTAAATCATTTTGAGTAGAAATCATCGAGAGGTCATTGGAATGAGTGCAATAAGATAAATCAAAATAAAAGATCAAGTATATAAAAAAGCCAATGTTCTTCATACCTTAAGCCAAAGGGATGTGTTTTGATAGGATAAGAATCCAAGGTGATATCCAAAATCATGCCCATTGTCGGAACAATATATCCTAGGACATGCATCGTATAGGATGATGATGGGTTGATAAGTTGATTGATAGGCTATTGATATAAGGTTAACTCACATGTTTACGAATGATCAAGATGGAGTTTGATTTTACAAATTTGTTGTTTCAATTTTGATTTTATGTTTGAAGTTTTCTTTTGCTGATTGTTGTGATTGTTTATGTTTGTGTTGCCAAAGGGTGAGTGTGATGATTGATTTAAATTATGGATGACATTGTTGCGAGTGAAAGCGAAACGACACAGATGGATTTTTTCAAATATTTTGATGTTTTTGATGTTTTGAAATATTTTGAGGTTGTTTTTGGGTTTTTCAAGATGTTTTACAAATGTTTTGATTTTTTATTTTTTCCAATGTTTTGGGGTTTTATGAGATTTTTATGAATGTTTTGGATTTTGATGATTTTGATGTTTTTAGATTTTTCGCATGATTCGATTTATTTGACATGGACGTCACAATAATGGATTTGTTTTGAGATTTTGTTTCAAAACCAACAAGGTTGATTGATCCGATCATGGATTGATTCAACACAGCATTGTTGAGGATGTTGAAACAATGCAAGCGATTGTTTTGTGGTTAACACAAGGATTGTGGGATGGATATCCCAAGATGATATGATTGATGATGACAATACTGTTGAGGATACAACAATGCAAGGATAGTGCTTAAGCAACACGTTGATATCCCGAGATAATAGTTTTTGATTGATTTGATTGATCATGATTTATGAAGTTTTGATTTGGAAACAAAGTTGTTCACCGATTTGATGATTGACGTGCAAATTAGATGCGACTAATATCAATTGTTTGGATCGATGTTCAATTGAAGATAACACTTGATAAGGAACATCTTGTCAAAATATGCCATGGGCTAGTGATTTATATTTTTTCTCACAAGTGGTGGACCAATTTTATTTCACGTTTTTGAATGTTCGGATCACCACATAAGTTGGAGGATATAGATCAAGGTTTATTCAAGGAGGATGCAATATATGTCCCTCAAGATTCAGTAAATGTAAGGATTGCAATGGGTGATGCTTGGATAGGTGTATGATGGAGGGATATGGAGTATCCTGTGATAAGATAAGGTGTTTAGAAAAAGAATGCTCATTTGGATAATGCTTCATGGCTCAGATAACATTGGGTAGGATAGGATCAATGAAAGCAACCCATGTCAAGATGTTTACCATAAACAAGTGTAAAGTGGAACCAAAATTTTACCAAGACTCAAGATAATGTAGGAAGATGTTATGATGAGAAAATGGATTGGATAATGGTTCATGGATGAATGGATTTATTATGAGGCATGGATGAATATATTATTATGGATAGGAGTAGATGCTTCCACCGAATTAGCATGAGATGCTCACATGATGCCCTATTTGTTAGTTTTCATCATGGTATCGGTCCAAAGTGCCCCACGTGGTTTTCACTAGAGGATTTCTCTTTGCATCGCTTTCAACTTTTTTCTATTTTTTTTTGAATTTCATTTTTGGATTTTCTAAAAAAATTAAGATTGCGTCAATCACAAGGTGTTACCGATGTAGACGCTCTGGCCATAATGTGCCACCGATATCCTCTTGAAGAAGTTGTTTTCCAAGATACATGCACTCGAATACAATTTTTAGGTGTGTGTAAGAAGGAGTCCATTTTTGAATAAAATGGAAGTGTTTTCTTGATTTTCATAATTTGACATGATTTGAGCTTAAAATAATACTTAGAGATGGAATCTTCAAAAATTCACTAATCATAAAATGTAGTACCGAGTTCAGTTTCCAAATATAATTTATTTCAATACCCGCATTGTAAAAATTGAGTTTCAGCACGTAAAACCACTGTTTAAAAGTCACTTTTATACCATACCATGCATTTGTATGACATCCATATTTTGGATTCCAATTATCATATTTTCCAAACTTCTTGGGAAAAGATTTGTGACCAACGATTGTGTTTGATGTTTTTTTGTAATTTTATTGAATGTATTTTTTTTTCATAAATATTTATCGAATATTTGGTGTTTTGAAAAATCATCGTGTACGTCACGCATAAGATGATCTAAACTTATCATTTTTTAATTTTTTTTTCAAATTGAAAAGAATTGTTTGAAGTACGCTTTTGTACAATTTATTTTAAAAAATTATGTTAATAAAAAGTTATTAAAATACTAAAAAACCCTGATAATTCAAGTTTAGGGACCTGTTTCATCAGAAATTAATTAAAAAATAGAAAAAATAATCAAACTGTAAAAAAAATTACATTTTTGGAATCTGCACTGTCTCATCTATAATGGGTTTTAATTTCGTAAAAAAATTCTACAAAATAGGTCTTCAAACATATGTCCAAAGTCATTATTTTCCTATGACATTAACAGGACCTTCAAGTTGCAAGGTCAAACTAGGTCCAAAGCTTAGGTTCAAGTCCCCAAGCCATTTCCCAAACCAAAAAACAAGCCAAAAAACTTGCTCAAAAATTCATAATTTAAAACGGATCCTATTTTAAACGATCTGCTTACAAAAAACAAACCTATTTCATAATGGGATCTGTTTCATTTTTATGGTTCTAGTGATCCTGCTTAGGAATTTTCCAAAACGGAAATTTCCAAAAATGGAAAATTCTCAAACAGGATCCCGCTTGGAAACTTTCTAAAAATGGAAAATTTCAAAATTGGAAGTTTCCAAAATGGAAGTTTCAAAATGGAAAATTGAACGTGATCCCATTTGTACCGCATTTTTGGAAATCTCAAATCGATATCCCGCTTTGAAATTTTTGAAAATGGAAATTTTAAAATGGATCCTCATTTTTTAAATTTGCTTGACGATCCTCGTTTTCAAACGAAACTTGCTGGTGTTTATTTCCATTTTTTTTTCCAAGAAGAAAAATTTCCCACGTTTGTGGACCATCTTGCATTTAATTTTAGATTTCTGGACCACTTCACGGATATCGAGTTGACTTTTCAGTACATTGCGATAGAGTGCCTTCTAAACTTATGATGAATATTCTGCTCTGTCACATGGTCAATGTACATTAGACATCATGGAGGTGTGGATGAGTGTTAGATAAAATATGGACTGCTGGATAACTTGTTTGGAACCTTTAATTCTCCAAACTTGGGAAGATGAGAAATGATGGGTGGATATGAAAATGTGCTTGGAATTAGGACCAACTTCTTGATATAATTTGTATGTTGCTTGAGAAGCCTGATTTTTCCTTTGTGGACATCTTTTATGGATACTTTTCCCTTTTTTATTTTTCCCCATAGTTTCTTTGACCGATGGAGTTTGATAGGGATGATCTTTCTTTGTTTTATTTGGTATCCATATGTATTTGATTTTTCAATTATGCTTCTCAATTTCTTTTGATTTGATAACATTCTTCGTACTTTGATTCAGATATTTCCTTTGATATTCATCCCAATTCATGGATGGGGTGATAGGTGGATGAGGATTCATGAGGCTAGTTGTAGTATCACTGATTTCATCATAAGGATTCTGCTTCCTATGATATTTGCTTGAGATGAAGTTGCCCCAAAAGATTGTGGGAAGAAGTTCTTCATTCTTTGATCTAACGGTTCGAGAGCTCTATTTAGAATGCATTCTTTGATAAAGGACCACTACAGATGACATTATTTCAATTTGTTGATCTGTTGACTCTGGAATATCATGTTCTGTCTGACCTATTTCCTTGAGTGGATAATGTTGGATATCTTTTTGCATGATGTCCTCATTCTAAATTTGGGATATATCTAATCCTCATATCACAATTTGAATTTGATCAGGAAATCAATAATTTGCTCTTTTTGTGTGAGAAACGTCATATAAAGGAATCTTGTTTGAATGAAGTGATCGCTCTATGCATCCATACAAAGAAAGCATTCCGGCAGATGGGTAGTATGTTATGTGGATATGACTAACTTAGCAGATAGGAGAGCACTATTAGATCAGTATCTGGAGATAAAAATTTTGATCTTGATGATTTCCTGGAAAGCTGCTTTTGACATGCTTTGGATCAAGTCTTTGACATGGTTAATTTCAATGGATGGATTGCTTATAAAGGATTATTGACACATATTAGGAATGGGAACCGCTCAATATCCTCTTTGATCTTTGAGTGGATCAGTCAAAATGTTTAGCTAAGGATTCTTAGTATCTATAACCATAGTCAGCAATAACATGTTTTGGAAAGGACTAATAGACTCAGTGAAAGATGTTGATCATGCTTTGAATGAATTTCTGAGATATGTCCTAACTCATAAGGTGATGTAGACATTTTCAACATGATCATAGGTCAATGGATCGTGCATTATGTCAATAGGATCAAAAAATCCTAACACTCCTTGAAATGGATCACTAAAAAGTGGCTCTTGATGTATAGTGAGTTGATCATTGGTTAGGGTAGTAACATCTTCAATGTGCTCCTTAATTGAGAGATCTTGAACATTGTTTTCAATAATTGTGGCAAAGAGATTGTGAATGTCTTCAACCATAGGGTCAAGTGATGTTGACATTTCTTGGATTGGATCATTGTTGGTTGGTGGATTTTGATCATGATTGAAAAGTGACTCTTGACATATGTTGATTTGATCATTGGATGAAGTGGAAACATCTTCAAGGTGCTCTTTGATGGATAAATTTTGATCATTGTTTTCAACAATTGTGGTGGGGAGATTGTCAATGCTATCACCAATGGTTGAATCTTCATCGTTATCCCCAATAGTGATTATCTTTTGATCAATGAGGTCTTGGATGATATTTTTAAGTTGAATACAACTTGATGTTGTGTGTCCCTTTGTTTGGTGAAAATCACAATGGTGCTCTTTGTTATACCCTTGTGGTTTAACAAGGGGTTCTTGATAGTTCCCATAGATAGGGAGCTTCATGATATTTTCTTGTACCAATTGTTGCAAGACTGATTCAATTGGTCTCCCAAGTGGTGTGTATTTTCACTTGTTATCTTATGAGATTGGTGTCTTAAATTGGCTTTGTTATGATTGATTTTGGAGATGTGGTGACTGATCTTTGAAATGTGGTGGTTGATCTTCGATATGAGGTAATTGGGTTTGTTGTTGATGTTGTTGATCTTGATATCTAACTTCTTGACATTGGAGATATTGTTCTTGATGCAGTTGTGGACACAACTTAATGCTTTGATGACATGGATTAACCAATGGAAGAGTGTATTGATTTTGGAGTGAAGATATCTCTTGGCTCAATAATTCAATTAGTTTGGCAATTAGTTTGGCCTGTGAAGAAAGTTTCTCTAGCGAAATTTGATCTTGATTTTGAATTTGAATCCCTTGATTTGGCTTTTGTTCAAGTAGATTTTGGATGTACACTTGTGGTGTTCGCATGGGATCATTAAAAATTTGATTTTGGACAATGTTCTGATTTGGGATGATGTTCAGATTTGTCATTATAGGTTGAAATTGAACATTTTCTTGATTTAGATAAATTTTATTTTGGATGGTGTTACCTTGTCTTAGAGTCGTTAACATCTTGTTTGGACTTTGAACAACATTTGTAAACATATCTATCCCAAAGTTTTCCAAGTGTGGATTTGAAATGTTCATGTTTGGAAAACTTGTACTTGGTATATTCACATTTGGCATGTATGGATTTGGTGGAATGATGTTGTTCACTTGAAGATTCATGCATTGATTGTTTGGTTGATAGATTTGTAATTTTAGACTTGGAGTTCAATCTATCATCAAGAAAGGTGTTCCAAAATTTTGACTAGGCATACTCACATTTGTTGTACCATCGAGGTTTGTAGGAGATAACGATCCCATGTACAGATTGTATAGATGTGAGTGTTGATAATCAATCGACATTGTAAGGCTTTGAAAGTTTAGTTGACTTGGATTACTCATGATGTATGGATCAAGTTTATATTCCATGTTCTTCTTGTGTTGAGGTCTTGTTTGGACCATAAAATAAGGATCAATTTTCAAGAATGTGGGAGGTGAACCTCTAATTCTTTGGATTGATCTACACTCTAGGTACAAAAAAGACAGTCTAAGATTTTAAGGATCAAAAGTATGGTGATGAGATATGAAAGATGGATGATTGGTGAATGATTGAAACTTTTAGAAATCGTTGAAGAGGATACTAAACTTTAGGACTTGGATTGATGTTTTGATTTGATTTTGGGTTGGTTTGATTTGATTTGGATAATGAAATTGTAAACCCTAAGATGTTAGATGTGATCTTAGGATGAATTTGTCCAAAGAAGTGATAATTTAACTAAGTGTTTGAGGAAGAATTCATCCAAACACACCTAACTAAACAAATGATTTTGATTTAGTTTTAAGGATGTGCCCAAGTCTAGATAATGATGTTTCCAAAGCTCTAAAGTTGTTAATGAGATTGAGATGATAAATGTTTGGAATGGATGAAGTGTTTGATTTGATCCTAAATTAACCTAAGAAGGACCTTGTTTACTAGACCAAGATAGTGAAGAAAATGCTTTTCTCTAAGAGTAGTTCAAACCAAAAGACCAATGTTTGCTCAAAAGACAATAAAAAGATAAACAAGCACATTTGTGGGGTTCAATTTGAGTTAATATTGGTTAATGACTTTCTTTTACCACAAACACACTTCTTGCTTAGTTTTCAAATTGAATGTCTATGTCTCAATTCCTTTTCGTTCCACAAGGTCTATTATGTGAAAATCAAGGTTTCAAGAGCATAGTTTCCTATTGTTGACTTTGGAATGAACAAATCAAGATATGGGTCCTAGTGTTTAGAAGCATTCTAGGGATAAGAACCCCTAGGGAAAATTAGTAACATGTGGACATTTCAAAGGTATTTGTTCCTCTCAAAGGGTTTGAAATTCTAATGATTCGTTGAATGTTGGTTTCAATGTTTTGGATCCAGGCATTGTGTTTTCAAACTGACTCACAAGCAATATAACATCCTAGCTCAATTGGTACATTTTTCTTGGTAGGCTTGCCTCATGCCCTTCATAATAGAAGAGATGATTTTACATGCAACCAAGTAGAGAGTATAAAGGTATGTTAAGAATGAAGTCTTAACCTCTATACTTTAACCAAGATCGAACATGTCAAGTAACTTCTTGGAATCTAAGTTCCAATGCACCAATTTGATAAACTCGTTGGATGGATTGGTTGGCTACTACAAACAAGGCTCTTAATGATGGGACATCAGGGATATGGCACCTTGCGAGTGTCTAGCAAGCCACTAAAGGCTTTAATCAATCCTACTAGGGGCACTTATACCTTTTACAATAGTACCCCATTTTGAAAGACACTATACGGCTAATGCCTACATACCATGAGGACTTGACACAACTTTAGTCTTATCCATTTATATACCGGCCTGAATGAAAAACTGGTTGGAGTCACCTTCGAGTTCTCCTTTTGGATGCGTCTCTTAGGTGGGCCCCTCTAAAGGTAAACAATAATGAGCAAGCACATCTGTAGTTTGATCAACCTTCATTTAGAAACAAAGGGAGAACACACGCGATATACCTAACTCACACTCGCAAGGTTTGTTCAATTTTAGTTCCCAAAATGAAGTGTGGAGGCAATCTTTTATGCAACTTAATGTCATAAAAAATAATTTTGATTCTCAAGATCACCATGAAGCATGAGAGAAGTGCATACACCTTTTTAGATGAGATTATTTTGCAAAAAAATTACAAAGCATAAAAGACACATGCTCGTTTTAGATTCCCAAAGAAAAAGCGAGTTCCTTTTAAGCACCAAGATGAAATGTTTGAAGTTTTTTTGTTCAATTTTAGACCAAATCAAAATCTAGTAAGTTTCTAAGTTCAATTTAAGCCAAGTTGAAAAGATCAAATCGATGGTTAAATTTATGCCCAAAATTTGAAGTGAGTTGTTCTAAAATAGAAAACAAAAGCGGTAACTGATGTTCTAGGCTTTTACAATGAGCATTTAAAAATGCTTTTGTCAAGTTTAAGTTTAATTCTCCAACTTGAATACATGCTTGATATTTAATTCTTATGCGAGAGAGACTACCATTGTTTCCTTATGCAAACTGCAAACAAAAACCCATATGTTAGAGCTATATACCATCAAATTGTAAAACCACTTTTAATACTGAAAAAAAAGAATGATAACAAAACCTCCCTTTTGTTCTAAGTCTATGAAAGAGTGTCCCTTTACACATTCATATTCATCCAACTTTAAGCATAGTTCACCAAATCTAGTTGGATAATAAAGCTGAAATTATGATCAAATCTAACACCAAAGTGGTTATATCCGTTATTCAATGTGTGCAACAAAATACTAAAAAGATGACCAAATGTTCAGGATGAAGAAAAAGGAAAGAAATTCTAATCTAGTCTTTATATGCTGCTTCAAAATCTCAATATAGATGGTTAGCAAGATTTTCTATCATTAGTTAAATATAGATAACTGTTTCTGTCTATAAGACATGTGTGGTGTCTAAAAATCATTCTAAGTATGCCATATAATTCTTAGTCCACCATAATGCTATAAATATACACATTTATTGAATAGGATTTTTTCATGATTGAGTAGAAATTTTCAAACATTTACGTACCAATGCTTGGAAAATAATAAATACAACAATATTAAATACTCCAGATTAATGAGAAATAACGACTAGCCTTTAATGCCTCCAAGGGTTGTTTATTCTATCGATACCATCATATTCTTGGATTTTCTTGCAGATTTTCTTTACACAATAAAGGTATGAGTACCAGCACCAATGGAGGTTGCATCAGATCTTGTGAGAGTAGCAAAGTCAAATCCCAAAAAATACTCAAGAATGATATCTAGTTTGTTTTTCTTTGTGAAAGACTGGCTTCAATACTACGCGCCTAACTTATTTTTGAAATCATGGGAATAAATATTTCATGTTGCAATTAATATTATTAATCCTTGCATAATGGTTGTAGGATATGCACAAAACGGATTTATTGAACAAGCATAAGATATTCTCAAGCAAAAGAATTGGCTGGTGTAAGACCAAATTCCATGACCATAACCAGTAGACATGCATGTCAAATACAAAGCATAGAAAAGATGCATGAACTTTTTGACATAACGCTTACTCTGAAATGTGATCTCATGGAATTCAATGACCATAGGAATGGATATGCACAAAATGGATATGGGGAAAAGGCTCTAAATGCACTTGACAGGTGTAAACTCAAATTTTGCAATCAAAGAAACTTTCAGACAAATGCAATTAATAAGCGTACAAAGCAGGAAAGTCAAGGTTTGTTACTGCCATCAATAGATGGAAAAGTTGCATCCCAACGCCATCCACAAAAACTTTCAATGTAATGTAATTAGCAAGGTGTAAAGCCATATTCCACCTTCTCCAGCATGCTCTCTACCTGTGCCTAACATTAATATGCTGACATAGACTTTAATGTCTCTACCAACGAAATTGGCATATACAAATCGATACAATTGATTTCCTACACAAACATCTGAAAACCCTTAATGAAAGTTTGGCATAAACAGAAGACCCTCTCAGCTAGTAGTTTGGAGAAGCATATTATTAATCATGGAAATCTGCCAAACATCAAAGTCTTAAATTCCACACATGCCTCCAGATTCTAGAACAAATCATATCAATAGAATAATGTAGCATATTCAAACAATCAATGGAAATAAATTGAAATACATGAGGATCTGACACTGGACATGTACCCTAATATTCTGAAGCTAAAATTTTAACTTAAATGCCATTCCCATTAAGTTTCTACACACTTCTATGGAGAGCTAACATTTTGATTGTGTCCTCCATATTAATTATATTCACTATATTAATACCAAACATCAATGTTCCACCAGAAACATCCGCAAGCTTTACACAAGCAATCTATGTGTGTGAGATATATGCATAGATCTAGGATTGGGAAATGCACATTTTGCTTCCTCTGGAATGGCCACATGAAATGTTTGAATTTTTTGAGTTGAGTGAATGGCGTGTCTTAAAAACCCTGGTAACATGTATGCAAATGCGACAGCCTAGACAAGGCACATGAAATAATCGACAAATTGATTCAAGAGATGCATTCTCCTAGACTACAACTTTTGCAGGATATGCACAAAATAGCTTTAGTGAAAAGGCTCTGATACTTTTAAAAAATGAAAATGGTAGGTATAAATGAAAATTTCATAACTTTCTTAGTCAAAGAGACACAAACTAGTGGACTATAATGACTGTAAGATATGGAAAAAGTGGATTTGTTATAAAGACAGGAAACTCTTAAGTAAATCCGACAAGCAGGTGTAAAAAAAATGTAAAAGCATCAAACCAATTTATGATACCATGGAATCAGAGGTTGTAAAACAGAAAAAGAAAATTTGATAATGTATCTTGAGTTTACTTATCTGTCAAAATAAAAGTGTACTTAATGCTACCAACCCTAGTGCTTGGATTGGAAACATCTTCTTCCTCATCTTATATGCCACACAAGACTAGGCATGCATGTCCCACATGCCATAAGTGCCTTGAACAACTAGAAGTCACTCAGATTTCCTATCAAACATATTCTACGGGGCATTGTACATCTCCAAGCTCTATGGAATGCACACCATGCTCTCTGGAATGAATTTGCACCTTACACATTAGAAATTTGCGCTGTGAGTATTTTGCTTCTGTTCTATCTCCAGAAAATGTGAGACAACATTCATAGTAAATGTGGAACAACTTTCAGCGTGTTACTGTATCGAAATGACCATTTTGAATACCTAATCGATTTTGAAGAAAAAACTTGGATAGGAGAAATTATGTCAAAAGTATAGAAATCAATTGTGAAAATGCTCAAAAATCTTTGTGATTGCTGAGCCATGATATGAAAATTTTCAAAGCTATTGTGGAAGAAAAAGTTGACAACACCAAAACCACTGAAGAACGACTAAAGCAAGCATAAAAGATAGTTCCTTCAGTTGCTGCTAAAATAGAGTTAGTTAAATATTTTTAGAGAAAGATGGAAAACTCTCTCTGCTTAAGCTAGACCAGCTTCCATCCAAACTTTCAGAAAATATAGACAAAACAAATGGGAAGCTAGACATTAGCTTGGTTTGCAAGAAATTTTAGTATGGAGGTAAGCTTTATTGATTTTCATAATATTAAACGCGTTTTGCAGAGCAGTAACGTTTGATACTCTTAAAATAAACAACATCGTTTGTTAATCCAAGAATATTTTATCTTATTCGAATATGAACTAAACTAAGACCCAGACTTCTTCTGCAATGAATACAAACTACCATTAATGAAAAGAAATGCATCAACAATAGACTTGATTCCCCCAAGTAAAGAATGCTGCCAGTAGAATAAATAATAGGTCTGGAAAGAAATTGCTATTTATAAGAACAACAATCACTATACAAGCATTTAATTACTGTGCGAACACATTTTTTGATCAATATGTATTGTACCAACACATGAGCAAACGTTGTAAAATATTTCACGACATACCGATTATCGACTCCTATTCAAGATACATTGTGCTAAGGATTAAAGAGATGTGAAGCAAAGTTTTCTGCCCTCCTTCTAGCACCATAATGAGCACCCCTAAATCTGCAAATGATCAATCTCCAACACTCATTAGTGGGGTCAATTTATGCACATGCAAATCTATGAGTACTCCTATGAAATAACATAGCATACCTGACAAGCAAACTAATTGAAAGCATAAAAGAATCATGATATATACCTATCTCATAGTGGATTGGTGCTTCTATGGAAAGAAGCCCTTTCCAAATCCCTGATAAGCCAATGATGAAGATGATAATGGGAAAAATTAGCTCTCAATATGGAGAGAGTAACTTTGCATGAAAATTGTGGATGGATTGTTGAAGAATGAGCCTTCTATTTATAGAATCTCAAGTTGAAAGAGTGCCCAAAAGAGAGCAATGTGGGATAAAGATTTAGCCAATAAGAAGGAGCCACTTGTCACCTTGTGAGTGGATGGAGGATGTGCAATTTTTGGTCAATGTGCCAATAAATGGGATTAGTTGGCCTTTTCAAATTCAAATTTGGCTTGTTGGAGGGAGAAAAAGAGACTTAAATGCCAAGTGGGGGACATGTAAGAGGGGAGTTAATGCCATGTTGGAAGGGACAAGTCAACTTGTTTTGAAATTCAAACTTGAGGGAATATTCTCCAAAGATGCCTTGTTGAGGGAAAATGAGGAATTTATAAATGAATTAAAATGCCTTATTTGTGCAAGTGGGAAAAGCTATAGGATGTGATGGGTGATTAGATTAGATTAATTTAGATGATGCTAGGTGATTTTGACCCATTTGACTTTAGATTTGAGGATTTAAACTAAATCAAAAGGAGATGAAAGATGATTTCAGATTTAATTAAATAAAGGTTTGATTTATTTAATTAAAAGGATGATGATATGCCTAAATTAAATAAAGTTAATTTATTCAATTTAAATGAATGACCTTGGGAGATTGAATTTAATGAACTTGATTTACCTGATGAATGGATGAATGTGAATGATGCTAATTTCGTATTTCTACATGTTGAGAAGGCTATTTTATGGTTCACATTTTGTGGAGATGGTTTTGCATGGGTTTGTTACAATTTATGGCATTGTTGATTGTTGTTTTCTAGCTTAGGCATTCGTTAGTTCTATAGGTTTTTTCATTTGGGACACTATTGAAAACAATATTGTTTCATTTATGGTTTACATGTGGTGCCGATAGTTAGAAGGAAATTGAGCAGTTTATGGCATTGTTGGTTTTTGTTTTGTGTTTTGTGGGTTTCTGCATTTGAGTCGCTATTGAAACCAATTTTCTTTTATTTATGGATATTATTTTGTGGCTATGGTTGCAATGCAATAAAATAGTGAATGTTATACAGTTTATGTTGATTTCCATTAGGAAAATTTGTTTTTTGTTCTCTAGCTTAGGATATATTGTTTGATTTTTGATAGGGTCCTGTTGAAAAGGCTATATTGTTTCAAATTTGGATAAAGTGTTGTTGAGAAAAGACTATATTTTTGCATGTGTTTGTAAGTTAGCATTATACAGTTTATGTTGATTTCCATAAGGCATTGTTCATTGTTGTTCTCTAGCTTAGGCTAGATATTGTCTCATTTTTTATAAGGTACTATTGAAAAGGCTATATTGTTTCAATTTTTGATAAGGTGCTATTGAGAAGAGACTATATTGTTTGTTAAAACTAATATTGTTTCATTTATGGTTCATGTTTTGTGTCTATAATTTTGCATGGGTTTGTCACTGTGAATTTTTTTTTTTTGTGGGTTTATGCATCTGGGTTGCTATTGAAACCAAAATTGTTTGATTTATGGCTTCCGTTTTTTGGCTATGGTTGGAATGGAATAAACTAGTTAATGCTATATAGTTTATGTTGATTTTCATAGGGCATTGTTGGTTTGCGTGTAGTGCCGATGGTTGCAAGGAAATAGCTTAGGCTAAATTGTTTCATTTTTGATAAGTCATTGTTGAAAAAAGACTGAGCTATGGGTTTTTCCATCTAGGTCACTATTGAGACCTATATTGTTTCACTTATGGTTTTCGTTTGGTGTCGATGGTTGTAAGGCTATTAAACAATTTGTGTTATTTTCACTAATGAATTGTTTACAAAGCTTTGGCTATATTTTTTACATTTTATCCAAGGCAATAGTTGATGTTATCATTTCATTTTTGATAGAGTGTTGTTGAAAAAAGATTGTTTTGTGGGTTTTTCCATCTGGGTCAGTGTTGAGACCAATATTTTTTTGTTTTTGGCTTTCGTTTTGTGGTGATGGTTGCAACTTAATAAAATAGTTAATGTTATACAGTTTATGTTTTTTCCTATAAGGCATTGTTGAGTATTCTTCTCTAGCTTTGGCTATACTGTTTCATTTTTTATAAGGTAGTCTTGGGAAAAGAATTTGTGCATGTGCAAAGTTATTTTTATTTATTTTTATGCATGGGTTTCTTATTGTAAATTATTCTATTTTGTGGGTTTATCCATCTAGGTTACTATTGAAACCAATATTGTCTCATTTATGGCTTCCATTTTTTAGTGATGGTTGCAACGGAATAAAATAGTTAATTTTGTATAGTTTATGTTTTTTTCGATAGGGTATTGTTGAGTGTTGTTCTCTAGCTTTCGCTAAATTATTTCATTTTTCATCTGCGATAAAATAGTAAATATTATAGAGTTCATGTTGTTATCCATAAGGCATTATTAAATATTGTTCTATACCTTTGGTTGTATGTTCCTTTTTTGATAAGTTACTATAAGAAAAATAATTCTCTAGGTTTATGTTGAAATAATTATTGTTTCATTTAAGTCTTTCACTTTGTGGTGATGGTTGCAACGCTATACAGTTTATGTTGTTTTCCACAAGGCATTGTTGACTATTGTTCTCTATCTTTGGCGATATTGTTTCATTTTCGATATGCAACAAAATAGTTAATGCTATAGAGTTTATGTTTTTATCCATAAGGCATTGTGGACTATTGTAACATACATTGCCCACCACTATGATCAATGGTGAAACCAATGTTTCTTATTGCACTTAATATAGAGCCTATCATTTTAAGTTATGAAATCATAGCAATATCAAAGAAAGACATATGCAACATAGCTTTATGAACACACATGTAGTAGTAATATACTCTACACTTAGCTAACATAAGAAGATTAAAACCATAGTAATCAAATGACAATTATGAAACCTCTCGTTTTGTGGTTTTCCCTTACTGTTGATTTTGGCCGATGCGATATCTATCGGCTTTCCTGCTCCACCACCCTCTTTACTATTTTTTGTTTTTTTTCCTATGTTTCATTTCTCAATGTAGGAAACAACTGGAAAAATTAGGCCTTGGCAGGTAGAATGCATTAAAAAGCTCTTTGGGGTTATTGTGGAAAACAGTCCCTAAGAGTATAATGTGCAAGATTTAGTCAAGCCTTTTGAAAGAATTATAGATATTCGCTCGGCTACTCTAAAGAAAACTACTTCTAGAGGATGCATGTCTACACGTTCTTGACGAAGATCATCAAACTCAAAGTTCTAGATCAAATATATGGAATTCATGCAAAAGGGTTATTTCAAAACTGGCCATTATACTCTCTAGAATTTCTTCCTTGAATAACTTCAAAAAGCTTTTGAACACATTGTATGTGGCAATTAGTGTTTCTTATTATGCTTAATATAAAGCCTATTATTGTAAGAATTCATTTTAGAGGACAAAACAAATAACAACTATCTTACTATCTTCCCAAAACAATAAATATGAATGTTTTGTTTAATATATAATTCTAATTAACATGAATTCCACTCATGGTTCATATGATACTTAATTAGCATAACAAGGTACTGAGAGTCAAAGATTTAGTCATGGAATTTTAGAATACAGACCTTAAGGTTCAATGAAGATTCACAATTCAATTATTCCATAATAGAATGACTCATAGGTACATACCTATTTCTCTTATTGGTTGATATGTTGCATTCCAGTTTTCCAGACCTTGCATTTAATACTTGTTGAATTAATAAAACCGTTTATGCTATTTTCCATAAGGCATTGTTGATTGTTGTTATGTGGCATTGAATAAATTATTGATTTATGGTTTTTGTGTAGTGGCGATGGTTGCAAAGTAATAAAACAGTTCATGTTCTTCTTGATAAGGTATTGTTGGTTGTTTTTGTGTGTGTTTGAGGATAGTTCCTATTTGTCTAGGCCTTAATAAGGATTTCTTAGAATGACAAGTTGTATATTAAATGTGAGATGAAACATTGGTCTCATTATTGATTATAGTGGCAGACTAAGATATATTTTCCACCACCATAATCAATGGCAATATCAATGGTTTTTATTACACTTAATGTAGAGGTTGTTGTGCATATAAATGTTGTCCACATCTAATTTCACTGAAGTACCCTAAATCTGCAAGTAAGACCAACCTCAAATACTCATTAGAAGGGTTAGTCTAAACATACAAATCTGCAAATACCTCTATGAAATAAAATATCTATGCTAAAGAAATGCCACAAGTAACAAAAACAACATCAAGAAGACATTTCAAAAGCAAGATAATCACCTATTCCATATTGAATTGGTGTCACATGTGCTAGTGACCCTTTCCCAACCCTTGCTAAGAAGCCAAAATGATGAAATGCAAATACAATGGAGATGATGAGCAAGATGAGTTCTCAAATCAAGAGAGTAACCTTGCATAAAATTTGTGGATGGATGAATGAGGATTAAGGCCTTCTTTTATAGATTTTCTTGATGAGAGATTGTACAAAAGGGTGAATGTGGGACTAAAGATCCACCAATGAGAAGAGGACACTTGTCAAGTGGTGATAGGTCAATGGATGTGCAAGATTTGGGAAGTGTGCCCATGAGAGGGAGAATTTGAATTGAAATTTGGCAATAAATTTAGAGAGGGGGACAAGAAAAAGAGAAATAAATAAGTGACGGAGGGACAAATCAACTTGTCATGTTTTTTCAAGGCTGAGGGCCACGTTGGTGAAAGTAAAGTTTTAATAAATCAATAAATTGATTTATTTAATGTAAATCTAGAATGCAAATTGGGTGCGGGTTAGGTTAGGCTAATTAGGATTAGGTTATTAATGATGATTATGATTTTACTTTAGGACTTGGATATTTGATTGTTAAATCGGAAAATGATCATAAATATGATTTGGTTTGAATTAAATAGCGTTGATTTATTAAAGGGTTGATGATAATGATATTTATTGTGGGAATGAAATTACCTGATAAATGAATGAAGGTGAATCTGATCAATGGATGAAAGTGAACCTGATTAATTGATGAATGGACCTAATGTGAAATATAGTTTAGTTAATGAATAAACCTAATTGAATGCACAATCTTAATTTTGCATGTCTACATTTTGCCCCTCTTTGAAGCAATGTACTTGTTGCGTTGGTTCAAAGAATAAGCTTGCCA